>JAAVTS010002414.1:14553-30103 GCA_022845575.1 Baylisascaris ailuri
GAGAGAGAGAGAGAGAAAATTTCGATAAAACAGAATGGAATTTGTAATTTTGCATTTTAAACTATCACATTCTGCATTAATTACACTGCACATAGTAGATTCAAATTAAACTATTTTGCTCTTTTCTACGCTAAAAGCAAATGATTGTCACAGGTTATTCAACAGCTATAAGTATATAGGCAACAAGCATTTGTATACAAGCTCCACGCCAAATAAACTGACTTTGGAAACAGATTTTAAATTATGCAATCACAAAAATTTCATGCAATTTGCAAAAAAATGTCATACATGGAAATTTTATGCAGATTATGCAATTTTCTGTTGCAATGAATTGTTTTGCAATAGGCTTTTGCAATGAAATGATAAACTTCGGATTATGAAAAGTGGTACTTACATTCTATTGTCCTATATCGAATAGTGAAACCTCTCTGGCATTTCGCATCTCCATCACCTGTAATTTAAAATGCTACCTTTGTTATATAATACTAAAATAAGGTGCATCCTTCATCTCATTTGACATATCCTGCCTAGGATCAACTTTCGTTTTCAGAGGAGAAAATTTTTGAGTAGATCAACAGAAGAGTTAATATAGAAGTTAAAGGCGTGTTGGATAAGCTAATTCAAAGTACAGATTTTTCAACAAATAGTCTATAAAAGTTACAAAAAACATGAACATAACTACTCTCAAATTTTTAATAACTTCTCAAAAGATGGAATTCAATAATGCTCAAACCTAATAAAGCTTCTAAAATTAAAAATAAGCACTCAAAAACGCAATCGTCCAACGCAAACGTCTACATCTGCCAGTTCCCTTCTCTCCTTCTCGCTCCCACCCTCATCCACTCTTCAAGCCCCTCCCAACTCTCAGCTTCTCATTGTCCTAGAAGAAAGTCTAGAAGAATAATTAAATTTATATACAAAAAACAAGAAACAAACATTTTTCTGGTGGGAATTCAGTGGGGAAATCGCTCTTAAAATATGCAGTAAAATATGGAAGTGTAGTTCGCACAAGAGTTCGTGTTGTTTCGCTGCTACATAAATGAAGAATTCTTGCTGTTTCATCGACAACAAGTCCATCGAATAGCTGAAAATACACCGTTATATTTTCGTATAGTCTCCTCGCTTTCGCCTTCCTATCTGCTCTCCCTATTTCCTTTCACTTATTTCGCTTATGAGAGTGAATTTTATTGATATCATAATTCAAACGACACTTAATGATATTGCTGTGAAACTTTTGAGGAGAAAAAACACCGAAAAACGTGTAATGGCTTTTTAAATAGGTAAAACATTTACCCAACCTTTCTAACAGGAAATAACTACTCTGAGTTTAGCTAAGCAATAAAACAAGTGAAGAAAATTGCTCGAGAAGAAAACATAATATGCGCTTTTTCATTCATTAACTTGGCCAATAATTTCTCAAACTGTCGAAAAAAAATTTAGCATGTAATACGGTATCTTGGCATCAAAGCTAGCCTATAGTCACTCGTATAAACCTTCGCAAGTTCCTTTTTTTGCAGTCTGGCAAGCGAAAAAGGAAAAGCTGAATGGGAGAAGAACATATGTAGATTTGTTTCAAATTTAGGTCTTTTTATTGTTCCCAAGTTGATGGATGGGCATGAACTATGAATAGCTAGCTGATGATCCTAGGATGAAGAATATATAATCGAGTTTCATAATTTCAGGTTTGATCATTGGAGATCCAAGTTGAAACCTCTACACAGACAGGCAGACAGACAGATACACTGAGGGACACAGATGTACGGAAATCCAGAAATGACCTCGTCATAATGTGTTTCTACAAAAGAGATCACCAAAAAGCATTAAAAAGTATTGCACATTAAAGTATATAAAACAATATAAATCAATAGCAATAAAGATGGATAATGGTATCATAAAAAGAGACATATCAGTTATTTTTCTTTGCATTTGCATAAACCAATGATTTTCTGCTCACACAAGATTACGATATCAAATTTGATATTCATCAATTATTGATTAATTGAAATTAACTTCAAACAATTCAAATATTTCATATTTTCATAAGTATAGTTCGATCAAATAAAACAGGTTTCTCATAGAAATATAATCAAATTCTGAGGACATATTATCGTTTGAGAACGATGAAAAAAAACTTTTATATGAAAAAGTACAAAAGTAATTCTAAATAACGAAAGAAGAATGACATTATTCCTACATGAATGAGAAGGGAATTTTCAACGGTAATAAATAATTTCCAAACAATCGTAAAAATTCATAGTACTTTTTATGAGATTCAAAAACCTACCTACATAGAGTGATTTATTTCTCTACAAAAGACGCAAACCGCTGAAGTATTTTTCCTTTTATTTATCAAACTATTTTAAAAATAAGTTACCATATAAACACGAACAAAGCACAACACCATATTTTGGAATAGGTCGCTAAACCCTAGGAAGAAATATTCGTTTACAGAGCAGAAATAAAACCTCTCTCTACAATCTGCAAAAATTATGCAATGAGTACATAGATATGAGTATAACTCTTATAGCATCTTACAAAATCGTTGGAAAAAAATATACCCTCTTCAATAATTTTCGTCTTCATACGACGATATTTAAAACCTCTGAAGCTCCACCAAAGATTTCTGAGCTTCTGGTAGCATAATACCTGCGATCGAACTTGGCGTAGTAAGAGTGGAGCGAATAAACTCGTTTACCACGAGCTACTCAGTCACACGACGACGATTACCGAAACACACACACACAATGATTGACAAGCAAGACAGCAGCCTATTTATAGCCTCGACTACTGCCCTGAAGGCATTGGGAGGTCATAATCCACATGGGAAGATACCACACCAAGATCAAACAAACCTTAGCGCACAATCTCTTACACAAATGCAGATCATCACGATCATTGCGATCACAAAACTCAATCTCAGTAGATCGCTCGTTAACGTAGATCACTCGTTAGTAATACCAAAAAAAGCAGTCGATACAACTTACTTCAAGAGAATTGAGCGAGCAATTGCGAATTTCCTTCGAGGCAAGCATGAACGGTTCAATGGTGACTTCGATATGGCGACTCGGATCAACGCTCACATGCCATTGACATGTCTCACTTTTACCGTAATCATAAAGCGATATTTGCCCTTCGTTCCCGTACTGACGTCCTCCACATTCTTAAAATACTTTTTTAAATATTAGCCCTATGAATGCTATTATAAAGCCATATAAATGTTTAACAGGGCGATTTCTATATAACACATCGTCGTGTTAAATATAACACTTGGGAAATGGCTGAAATTCATCTCTACAAAAAAAAAAAATACATCTGACAAACTACATGTTCCACTAGAATAATAACAGTGTTGTGTTAATTTTCGAAAGTTTTATTTAAATTTAAAAAAATGTAGAACGGCACTGTTTTTTGGGGAATAAGTAGTTAGCAATGATTCGAGCACAACTTCATCACTAAAAATTAAACTAATAAAGAAAAATGCATAAATGAAAATTGCTAAAATAAAAAAAAAAAAAAAAGCTCGACGAAAGATTCAAGTGGAATGGATTTGTGAAGTAAATCAAAGTCTTATACTAGACTAATAAAATCATCTCCTCATCTTCTTCCTATAAATAAAAATTGGGAAGTACGAACATGTCGACTCAACCAATTATCAAACCATAAGCAATTCATTATGCAAACAATTACGTCTCATAACTGTGCTAATGTTTCCTCTATAAATCAGCATTTTTTTCTGTATTTTTCTATTTTTTTTCGTATTTGTATTTCTATACCTGTATTTTTCTGTAGGAAAAAATACCTATATTTTTCTAATCTCTACTTTTCGCTTGTGTAATAATGTTATAGAGAGAAACTTATATGTCGCAATTTAAATTTAATATGATAAAGCAACAATATACTGAAATTTTAATACAAAAGGAGTCATATTGCAAAATAGAATGGAATTTCCTCGAAGATTTTTTGAAGGCATATATTTTCCTAAAATATTTAAATATTTACATAAATATTTTTACATACTACATATTCTCAAATTGGAAACAAAATAAATGATATTTGAAGAGAATTTTTGAGAAAAAAACTGCTGAAAATTTCCGAACAAAAATTTCCAAAAATATGAAAAACTTACTTTTCTCAACAGTTTTCCATTCGAAAGAAAATCCACCAATACCGATTCTTGTTTGACTCGATGAGAATGAAACGAACGCTTTATTAGACGAAAAATATATCGGACTCGTTGGTGGCACATAAAATTTTATTATTTTATTAATAACGTTGAAAAATTTTTTACGCTCAAATATTTCATTTAATTTGTTCTAACGGAAACGATTATAATTGAAATGAAAATATAATAGTATGAAATTGATACATTCATTGAGGAATATTTAGGGAATTTTTTTTACAAGTTCAAATAATTTTTTTAAAAAATTTCTCGCTTTTTTTCACTCAAAAATGAGTCGTATTTTAGATTCAATGATGATTTAAAATACTGTTTTGCTCAAAATTTCGTCATTAGAACAATAACTAAAAATGTCTATGATTTAAGCAAGTACATTTTTTTTCTAGTTTCAAACTTGGAAATATTACATGAAACAATGAGTGCAAAAATAAATTTTTATAGAGAAAAATTTTTTTGAGGGCATGAATGCTTACTGAAGGAGATCCGCGATGCCCACAATAGACACCAACAAGAGGACTATTTGACGAATCACCATCACGTAGTGTGACATTTGCATCAGCACGTGAACATATCACCGAATCGAGCCCACTTGATGGTAGATGAAAACTGGTGAACGTTATTTCGATTATCTATAAAATTATTCATTTATTCTATTTTCAATGACTATTAATCACTTTTATGGTTAATATTACTACGAAATTACTGATAATAAAACTACTATTTTCAATAATTCTTGCTAAATTACAAGGCTTTCGAATATGTAGAGATGCAGTAATTAATTCCCTTTAACAACGGCTTACTGGAATTGATTTACTCTCTTACCTAAAATTTTTAACTGTAATTACAGATCAATTCAGTTCAAAAGTAAAGCGTAAACAAGTCCATTTTTCCTTTCCGGGATTATTTTCATTCTCAACAATTTTTAAATCTTATTTGATACTTTTGATAGGAAGTAATGAAAAAATACTGATATTAACCTAAAAGTGAAATTCCGGACATAACAAAAAAATAACAATATAAGAATATAGGAAATTAGAGAACACACATTAAAAACTAACAAACCATAAAAATTAATGTTATAAACATTTTACTATATGACTTCAATAGCGTAATGGTGTTAATAACAGTACCTGAAGATATTTGTTTCAATTTTTTATCAAGATTTTTTAGTATATTTCATAAAATTTCATACTTTATTCGGTTCATTGACGATAATAGTCCATTCGCAGGATTTATTCCTACCGAAATGATACCATGTCCAATCCGGATATTTAATTGTACCTGAGGTATTTGTTGAATGACCACCACAACCTGAAAAAGAGATCAATTTCTTAATCTTCTAGCATAAATATGAGTAAATTTAGAGATTTTAGAACATGTAACAGTTTTTTCGGTTATGACCATGTAATGCGTCGAGTACAGATGGAATAATCATGCTGACGTTTTTTTATTCAGGTTTAATTACCCAAGTTTGAGCTTGGTGTGCTATGATTATGGCTCAAAGAGCAGAAACGTCAGCATAAATGATTATTCCATCTGTACTCGACGCATTACATGGTCATAACCGAAAAAACTGTTACATCTATCGATCATGCGTCTGCGAAACAACAGTGTTACTACTCATATTTGATTTTAGAACAGTTGAAAAACTCTCTTTTTTTTCTTTTTTTCAGAATCGTTTGCAAGGAGATTTCATTGGCGAAATTTTTCACATTTAGAAAAAAAATTTTCGCTACTTTATTTTCAAATAATTCCGAAAATATTTCTTGTCAAAGCTTCATTCCGAGAAAATAATCTCTAAAGTTTTTGCTTCCTTTGGCTGAATCGTAATCGGAGAGTTCAGCTAACGCTTCCGTTAGCCAAGGTCCACATATACAATCGAATAACTTAATTATTCATAAAATTTACAAATATAGTAGTGCTGATCGCATTTGTTAGCAGCGATTTCTGCACAATCCCATTCTACTAATGATAAACGTTTTAGGCAGATAAAACCTTGCAGTTATCTGGATTATTACATTGGAATATAAACTGAATTACCGATTCACTACGTTCAATAAGAGATAAACGAGAGCTGGAATATATGAATCAATACTAATAACAAACTAAATCTATATAAGCTGATAAAAAATAAGACTTAAACAACCTATCTCTTTTAAGATAGAAAAGGAAAGGAATAAGAAATAAACAAAAATTCTTTCATTGTCATTTTCACAAAACGGAAACGCAAATAATAAACCATCGATATGAGCATAATTAAGGATGACAAGAAGAAAATGGCTAATCTATTCCAAATTTTTATTAACCCATTCCAAAAAAAATTCATATAATGGAAATTATTTCCAGATTTTTAAAACTTTTATGCAAAAAATTTTTTCCCTTTATTCCTATTGCACTTGTAAACCTAAGAACATTTGCATTTTTTTTGAGAAAAGGCAATTATTTATAAGCAAATTTTTTGAAGAAATTAACTAAGAAACAAACCATCTTCTTCGAATTGACATTTATTACCATAATAGCCTCGAATACATTTACATTCGAAAGAAGCATCCGCTTTTGGTATACATTCACCTCTACCACCACAAATATTATTCAGACATGCAGTCGCATATTCACAACGTGTACCCGCATAACCCCATTCACAATGACAACGATATTCCCTTTCCGATATTACCTGCAATTAATTTACCTGTTCGATGACGTCATCGTAGTTACCGCTCTTTCGATTAATAAATTTATTTCTCAATTATGTAAATATTTGTTATTACCTATTCAGCTATAACAACTCTAGCACATTGGCAACTAAATCGCTATTCAGGTATGAGAACAATAAACTAAAACGCTTGAAAAAAAGATTTATGTCAAAATTTTCCAGAAAAATAAATAATATGAAATAATAGTAAGACTTTATGAACGGAAACGAAATTTTTCTCCTCTGATAGCAGAAGTCTTCTAAAAATTACTAAAAGTGCATACATCACGACATTCTTAGAATACTACCGGAAATTCACTTCAAGAATATATATAATTAGCACGGAGCCGAATTTAGTCTAAAAAGATTAAAAATCTACAAACCTGACATGTTCCTTGATTGTAGCATGTATCGCTATGACATAGCGTAACGTTCGAGCGATAACATCCTTCTTTACCGATACCATCACCTATCATGCCCTGAGGGCATTCACATCTAAATCCACCCTCATTCAACGAACTTGAGCCCATATTGAAGCATTTAGCGCCCGGATAGCATGGTGCCGTTTCGCATGGATCCTGTTTCGTACATATACGACCATCTCCTCTATATCCTTAATCGGGAAAGTTTTTAATATCAAGCTTCAGAAGATGTTTTAAAGATATATTGAAACTAAACAAACACTTACGAAAGTTGATAATGATAACCGTAAATATAGGAAGTTTTTTTGAAGGTATTTCCTAAAGTTATGGTTGAGGGAGTTTTTTTAGTGAAAATGTTACAAAATTAAACACACAATATCTCACCCGTACTTAAAAAGATTATATTCTTTTATATATTTATATTCATGATTTTCTATTTCTTAAAAATCCATTTAACTTTAGTCAACTTGATGAAGCTATAGAATAAAACAGAGTGTGGAACTATGGTGCAGAGCAATCTTTCTCCTCTTCCACTCTTCTCCTCCTCTCTCCATCCCCTTCATTCTATATGAATGCTACTAACAGCCATTCATAGGAAAATGAATTCAGTTCATAAAAAAAGGCAAATAGCATATAGCATTGCAAGTTTTTCAGCTTTACAGATTCCTGCAGGTGAAAAAGTAAACAGTGACTAAAGTAACCTGGTGGGCACGGAGCGCAAGTATAGGAACCAATTGTATTGATGCATTGAACAAGTGGATCCTTTGAGCACGTTACTGCATCACTATCTGCGCATTCGTCAATATCGAAGCAATTTATGCCGTTACCTAAATTTTCATAAGCAAACAATATAGTATGTTGAATGTCATGGACAACAGAGACTATCAGAAATGAATCAGATGAGCATAGTCGGATCGAATCTCTGATTTAAAAAAACATTAGAACAGAATATAGACCAGAAAATCTAACCGGAAAGACCAGAAGAATTTCAGTTTTTCATGAGTCTTTCCGGACACGCCAAGAATTACAAAATGAATATTTTATTAAAACAACCGATGCATTGAGAATAAAACATTTGCTGGAAAAATATTTGATTTAATGATCTATTACAATTCATACCTTTTCCCAAAAAACAGGATCGCTAAGCATTGCTAATGAAATTCAAACTGTAAGTGGAATAATTTAGCAAATTCTTATGAATAAAAGAATAATAAAAAATTTACCGGTCATCCCAGCTGGACATCCGGAGCATTTAAATGAGCCCGGCAGATTAATACATGAGGAACCCGGATAGCATGGATTCGATTCGCATTCGTTAATATCTTCGCATGTTGGATTTGCTTTATCGGCTGATGAGCGATAACCCCATTCACAAAGGCAACGATATCCAGGCTGTAAATTGGTACATTATTTATAAGAAAACCAATGGACTAGAATACTAGAATATAGAAATACTAGAATACTAGAATGCTACAGTACTAGAATATTAGAACAGCACTATGGAAACCCCCTGAATGGATAAACGATTTACTGATAACTGGACAAGTAGGATTTCTTATAGACGAATGTTTTATAGTGGAAAATTTTTCATGCCTAGGAATGTAATAAAAATTTTTAAAGCCTATATATGAATACTACCATAGACAGCAAGAGATAAGAGGATATCAATTCTATTGAATACAAAAGGATTTATTTTTTTCTAAAGCGAACTTTTACTTTCATTGCTGATTTAAACTACTTTTGCATTTACTTTTAAGATGTCTGAGTTAATTAAGTAATAAATAGTTTCAATAAGATAAAATTTCTTTGTTGACAAATATAAATTGACGCATCTGATAAAATCAAAAATTCACCTCACTAGAATCATCAACTGGTGGAGCAGGAATACAATGACCAGCCGAACCGCATAGATCGAGTGAAAATTCACAAGCCGTTCCTTTGATTTGACATAATCTTCCATGATAGCCTTTTGGACATGAACACCTATATTCATCATGTTTTTTGTGGGAATATTTTTGAATATTTCCGACTTTTATGCAATCCCTCCAGCTTCTCAGTTCTTCATGCAGTAGAGTCAAGCTTTCAGATCTCAATGACTATTTTCCCGTTCCTCACAGGAGAACTTTTAGTTGCAAAAAATTTATTCAAATGCAAAATTATGCAACTTTTAAATTCAAATGCAAAAGAAAGATACGACTAGATTCTTTTACTATTTTGCGTCAAACGTTATGACGCTACAAAACGAATCAGCCATAGGTTTTGAGTAGCGGTAATTTGGACGGCGTTTCACATTGCCATCCCATTTATTATTCAATGTCGAACCGGTCAAACCATTTTAGTCAAATCTTTATTCAATAATGATAAGGGTAAATCCATTCTCCCCCTTACTCCATAAAATAAAGAGGGAGAGGAGCGGGTAATTTTTTTCGCCAAAAAATTGCCCATAAGATAATGGGCAATTTTTTCGACGGAAATGCCAAACAGCATGAATCAATCACTCTTGCTAGCAGAAGTTCTTTATCGATGTTTCAAAGAGCTCTTAGAAATGACGAGAAATATTAGCAAAGTGTTTCAAACAAACGGCGCATAAATCTTCCGCTAAAATCAATGACTTATGGATGAAAAAATTTAAAAAATCAAATGAAATTTTTGAAATTCGCTATAATTCTACTAATTTCTCACAATTATTCTCTAGTAGATGATTGATAAATTACTCATGAGTAAAAAAAGTTCCTTTTACTTCTTCATTTTGAGGAATTTTCATTTCATTTCAGAATTTTTTTTTCGCTTCAAGAAAAAACCGGTATGCTTCGAATTCATCTAAAAAAAAATCCATCCTTGGAAGAACAAATTTGTTGGCCGAAGATGTGTAAATAAATTTGTAGTGCAAAGTACTACAAACTAAACGGTGCATACATACCGTACTATCTATGTGTACTGCTTAAAATAATCAAAAAATTACTGTACTTTGCAATAAAATTACTCAACATCATAATAGAAGTTAACAGTTTGTTTGTCACATTATTTATTATTTAAAACAAATAAATCTCCAATTTGAATTCAAATGTTATTTTCAATTCGTAATTTACTGATAGAATTGAAAAATGAGTATAGCGAGAGTTGAGGGGAGAGTAAGGACGGGGAGGAGAGGCTTCAGCTTTTCAGAAACTGTTCATAAAACTTACTGAAAGCCGGTTGGTTTATTCACGCAAGTACCGTTATTCTGACAGCCGGCATGTGTCCCCTCATATAATGCGCATTCATCTATACGATTCCCGCAAACTGCACCCTATAAATTGGTAGAAGATTAGGAAAATCTGCTTAAATTCTGTTCATGAATATGAAGGCGAATTTGCACTTTTAATTAGGCGAAACAGTGATCGAAATCGTTTGATATATACTTTTAATGATTTATCTCTCTGAGATTATAGACCACTTAAAAAAATTTTTTTTTAAATTACATAGAAAATAATTTCCAACTCCAGTTTCAAAATTTTACTGCTTCTCTCGAAACTTCGGCGAGAATATTATGGAAGAAAAAAAAACAAATGGGAAAAATGCTTTATGGCAAATTAGGAGCACTTTTTTAACACTTAAATTCTCATAATTTTTCTAAAAAATCAAAAAGTTTATTTATTGATGCAAATTTTACCTATCAAATTTTACAATGTTAGCGGTATTTGTTCGTTACCTAAAATTAAAAGGCAAAAGCAAAGAGATATGTTTAGATGTGCAAAGATAAAAGCACAATCTGTCCATCCATGACGCGCTTCTTTATGCAAATTTCTAAGAGCAAAAAAAAAGCGAGGGCAAAAATCAGAAAATTAGCGCAAAGGCCACACAAAGATGTCTTATCAACAAAACAAATGATAACTATTTTTAAAAATTGATGTTTATCAACTTATAATAGAAATTATGAGTATTGATATGCAAAGAAATGAATAAATGAAATAAAATAAAAATCAGTTTATCAACTAGCGTAGAAGCTAGAAAAATAGATATACAGGGCATAAAGTTTTTCTACATTTTTTTATCAACTTGAAACGTATTTTATGAATCGAGTTTTAAAGAAAAAACCTCAAAAATTTTCTCAACCTTCAATTTTATATCGATTAAACTTATTTCTTTGCGTATATAATATGCCTTATTTCAACATAATGAGTGAATTATATGACGTTCAGATTGATGCTACCTTATATAATGTTTTCGCACCCCGAAAACTATCACCAATAAGTTAACCAATAACCCTTATTTCTGGATAATAAATAGCCCTTAATAATTATAGCTATTGTGAGCGTTAGTTGATCGAGATCATTTAAGCGATAGAAATGAGCAATAAAATCTTCAAACTAATTTGATGGTTTCTTCGATTCCTTCTTCATTATGTGCAATCAAAAAATTTAATCATAACATAGTTATTTAAAATTGATTCATTTGAAATAATAATGTATTCAATCAAAAATAAATAAATAAATAAATAAATAAATAAATAAATAAATAAATAAATAAATAAATAAATGAACAAATAAATAAATAAATAAGTAAAAAAATAAATCAAAACTTTACCTCATATGAAGAAGGGCATATGCATAGAAATTTGTTATAAAGATCCACACATGTTCCACCATTCTGACATGGAGCTTCAGCACATTCGTCCTTCTTAAGACGTACATCAAGAAGTACTAAATGAGCTTTGACAGCATTAAGAAGTCCTCGTAATTTTCGACCCATACCGTCTTTTTTTGTATTGTTCATTGAATTCAATCGCCGTGTTATATTCGCTATCTGAAAACAGAAAAAAGTATTGTGTTGTAAATTGCGCCTATTTATAGTTGTTATTGTTATAAATTGCGCCTATTTATAACTGTTATAAATTTATAGGAAAGATGCTAATAAATCAATTAAATGGAAAAACAACGACATTCAACACAATTTCAAATATCACTTAACCATTGCGCCATTCAAAACCCATCCCGCACTCCTCCCGCCATCCTCTGTCAACCAAGTCAACCGTTTTTATAAATTCTTATAACTCATCTATAAAAGACTCATTTTTGTTTGTTTATTTGTCTGTTTGCTTGCTTGCTTTGCATTAGCATAGATATATTTATATGCATATGCAAATTTTTTCCATTTTCAATTTTAGCGTGTTTTGCCACCAAAATTTTTTTTAGCAACTTGTAATGTTCGCAACGAACTCATATATTTTAATGCTGTTGAATCAACATGAAAATCGACGTAATGATTAATTTCTGTTATAGACTATACCAAGTAAGTTTCATACCGCTTGCTTTAGTGACTGTCCAGTGGACACTAGTTTTGAGATATAGGAATTGATACATATTAACATAATGATGCTTTAATACGATCAATGAATAGGAGTTTATTTGAAGGCGAAAAAATATAACTGAATATGATGATAAGAAAGTGAATACCTTTCGATTGAGACTTGCTATATCACCACTTTTAAGCTTAATTTGATATTTCAAGGTGTCGGCTGATTTGACCACTTGTTGAAGACGTGCCTGAAAACCGAAAATATTAGCAAATTATGAGAATTTACGGTGCAATACAAAGTATGCAAATTTTCTTCGAAATAATTTACTATTAAAATGTGCAAATTTTCTTCGAAATGATATTTGAATACTAAAGAATTTAGCTAGAAATTATTAGAAACTGAATATAGATAAAAAAAAATTCTATTTGTCAAGACGTTCTAGTTTATTGCGTTCACAAAGATCGCCGCTTTCCCACTTTCTCCTCCTATTCGACCACCTTAAGGTACCTTACTTCTACTTAAATATTAAATTAACGCTTAATTATTCACCTGTAATCGAGGTTTAATTGATTGAAATGATCAAAGATATCGTTTTAGGAATTTAGAGCAAACTTGAGTTTCTTTGATTATGAAAAAAAAAACTTAACGAAAAATTCTTAGCCAATTTGTTGGATTATTCGAATGATCCGGATTATTTCTCACATTTTCTCCTTAAAAAAGTGAAACATAAATATAATTATTAAATCGTAAATATAATTGCCAAAAATGATAAAGAATAAGAATAAAAATGCGACCGACTAACTTTTGCATTGCCAAATTCTCCTTTTAATGTTTCGAAATCCACCTGAAAAATGAACCTACATTTTACATATTTGGCTAATAAAGAATCAACAAACCACCCATTAAATTCTTCGACTGATCCAAAATCTAGCTGTCGCTCCTTTTTCCGCTTTTTCTTTGCTAATGACATATTTTAACGCCATTTAGGAAGCAGGCTTCCGTTCATAGAAGCGAATGTTTTGATCCTCGAAAAGTGAATTTAGAAATTTCACTTTGGAAAAAAGTTTGGAAAAAAAGTTGGAAAAATTTCACCAATACCAAAGCGTTTATGACGATTTCATAGCCACCTAAGAATTCAACTGAGAAAATATAGAGGAATTTTTATTTTATTTAGTCGATTGGAAGTAGCAGAGAAAATGGCGCGTATTTTCCTCACTGTTTGTTTTATATTAATGAGTTCGGTGAATGTATTTCGAGCAAAATTATGGCCAAAAAACATTTTCCCTTCAAGATTTCGAGCACGATATGATACACTTGAAGTTCGATCCCAATTACATCTTGAAGCGTGACCTCAACTTCATCTTGAAGCTTGAGCTCAATTTCATTTTGAAGCTTGAGCTCAACTCCACCTTGAAACTTGATCTCAACTTCACCTTGAATACTGACTGCATAGTTTTCATAGCTGACGAAGATGATACGTTTTATGTATGATCAGTGTGATATGATAGTACCGTAAAAATGAGTAGATTAAAACTTTGCCATAAAAACTTATTAAAAATTGATCGACCGATTTATGATAATAGACATAGAATTAAAAATTCATAGAAAATTTTTCTGCATCGAATAGCCGAAAATCAAAAGAAATTTCTCTCCACTTCTCTTATATTTATTTTCACTAAACGAAATAAGAGTATTTTGTGAAAAAATATGCAAATTTTTCGAATAGGATAATTTTGAAAATTCTAATTTTTCAATAGAAATTTCCCCCAAATGCAATATCGCCATCAATGATCGATATTTTGCTAGTAAAATCTTCACTGTTGATAATAAGTGGTTGGGTCAGTCACTATCAGGGAAATTTATAAAAATGAATGAAAATGTAATTCCGGAAGGAGATTATGAGAATGGTAAACGAATTTTTAAATATCGTTGTCAACAATGTCATGCTGTCGATTCAACAAAATGTACAAAAGCCGGACCCGGTCTATACGGAATTATCGGAAGAACATCGGGCACTCTTCCCGGTTACGTTTATTCGTCGGCAATTCAACGCAAGGTAATTTAAAAAATCTTTTTTCTTATTATTTTTATTTCATTCCGTTGTTACTATCTACTATAATGTTAACGTGATGAATATAGTGGGTAAGCGACTTCGGAGTCGAATTTTACCAAAAGCTTATTTGAAGTTTTCTTCTTTTCCTAGTAAGGGAAGAGAGGGTGTCAATAATAGCGAAATTGGAATCGTCCCGATTTTCTAAACTCATATGAGCATCACCAAATGTGCCAAAACTAAAAATATATTAAATATAATAAACACAGCGTTTATCCCTCTCTGACTTCTCATACTTCAGCGGATATTATGTACTTTATTTCTGAATTATTTGATGATTTATTTTGAAAACTTAATATTTTGTTTAAAAAATTTGATATTTTTTCCAGAGATTTCAGTTTTTCTCGTAATTTAATCTTTTAGGGAGTAAAATGGACTAGAGAAACTTTGTACGAATATTTAAAAAATCCAAGAAAATATATCCCAGGAACGAAGATGTTTTTTGTTGGTCTTAAAGTGGCACAAGATCGTGCAGATGTGATTAAATATATCGAAGTTGAATCAATAAAATCACCAAAAGATTTTCAATCGAAATAAATTTTCGATTATTTATTTATATTTTCAAATATATTCGTTTTCGATAATTGTTTCTATTTTTTTCTATCTTTTCTATTGTAATTATTATAATTATTTAAACCAATAAAATCATCTATCTAAAAAATTGTTAACAATCATAGAGGATTTTTTTGCAATAACCACGAGCTACGTAGTGCTAGATGAAGGTGAAGAGGACAAGGTGAGGGTTCATTGTGATCGTTAAGTAAAAGGTGGTGCAAAGCGATAAGCATCAGAACCAAAAGAGATGAGGAATTGCTCTATTTCCATTACTTCAGGATGGCAAACAGGTGATGAGTATAATTCTGGAACCCAT
>JAAVTS010002415.1:9213-21126 GCA_022845575.1 Baylisascaris ailuri
ATATATATATATATATATATGTTAGTTCACAAGTTTAGGAGATAGTTGAAATAGAAGGATGAAACATGAGATCATAAAAGGGTTCTCTGTTTTATGGGCAAAAGGTCTTTCATTCCCCCCACATCTTTCTTTCTTTCTTTTCAAAGGTCATAGAATATGAATTAAACTTACGGTTTTTTGTCGCAATTTTCGATCATCATATTTGTGTCATACGTATGAACAAACGAAAAGGTGACTAATAAAGTAAGCAATTGATCACATTATGAAGCTTGTTATGTCAAAATATCACAAAAGTGGAAAATTGAATCATCCTTCCACCTCCATCTCATCCATACCTTCTCTTCACATCGTTTAGTACCTTCAGTTTTGTGACCTTTGACCTTATCCCTATATTTCGCGATCATTGAAAAAATCTTTTTACGCCTTAATGAAGTTCGACCAAACCCAAATTGATCCTCCTTTTTTGAATGGTATTGAAGCATTCATAAATCTTTGCATGGATTATTTAAAGCTTAATTCTTTTCATTCAAAATCTGATAACATTCCTCTAGAGGCTATCTATACAATCATTACAGAGCTTTGGGAGATCAATTGGAAGGACACTCAATGAACCATTTGAAGCATAGGATGGATACTGTGCGGTACATGATTGCACACCGCCACCATTTCGAACCTTTCATTGACGTTCCTTTCGATAGATACGGTAAGCATTAGAAGTCAGGTGCTTTTATTTTGTGGATACGGTAGTTGGTGTGTTATTCAGAGTGGTTGAAGAATGATGCAAGTAGTTTATTTCTTTAATTTCGAGTGTCTCGAATATTCTACAAATCTGAGGGTCATTGTCTGATAAGGTATGGTATCGGTGTTGTGTTTATGAGATCTACAGTTGAACAGGTGGTTTATTAGTATAATTCATGAAGAATGTAATCGTTGGTTGTGCTGTTGCCTAGCAACGATCGTTTATGCTAAGGAAGAATTGTTCCTTAAATGGCATGTGCATATGTTTGTCGGTAAAGGTTTAAAAGCATTTGTTCTATTTTATTCTCTCTCAACGTTGTCATATTTTTTTAGTTAAATTTGGAAAGGGATTGATTTTTTGAGTTTTTAATAATTATTGGTTCTTTTTTAAGTTACTAAATATTTTAGTGATGGTGGAAGGGTGAAAGCGATTAAATTTCCATCATTGTCGAATATTTAGTTATTTTGATGATCGCTTATAAATATGCGATGTTTAAGAATGATATTAAGCGAGAGATTCTATGGAATGTGATAATTAGCGTCAATTCTGAAGTAATATAAGTGAATAAATTGTTAAGTGCTTAATTAAGATCAATTACTAATGTAATAGGTAGCAAAGAAATACCGCTACGTGTGGATTCGATATATTTTATTGCTCGTTGAGTAGCACAACCGCATATTAATATAATATACCAGTTTCGAGTAGGCATATTTAGGATCTGAGTATTAGCGAGAAAGAGTTTTCAATTTTAAAAAGTCGATTTGGACGGAAGAAATTGAAGTGAGGTACCAGCCCCTTGGTTGAGTGAATGGACACGATGATCATTTTGGCATCTACTTTCAGTATTGTCAGTAAAAAATAGGACATCAACTATCATCAAATAATTTTGCAGTGGAAAATCTAAGTCGTCCAGGTACATATGCGGGTCAAGATGCATTGGTGGCATTTGCACGTCTTCACAAAGTGAATATCGTAATTCATCAACTCAATAGTCCTCTGTGGCAAATCCAAGGCTCCGAAGGAGAACCCACTGCCGAACTTCATCTTTCATACCACAATGGGGAACACTACTCCAGTGTGAGACGCTTCGGTGATATAGCCGACACTCCACCACACATTCGTATCGTCTCTCAAGTAACCATGTGTTTTCTTGATCAAGTTTTTATTGTGGTCTGGCTGTGAGATGCATCTGTGCATATATGGTGGTACTGATAGTGGTGGTATGGAGGCGGTACAGGGGTGCAGTCGGAGTAAAGATATTCCATCATGGGGTTTTACGGAAGTATCGGGGGTGGGGGGAGGAAGGAGCGATCGGGACATGAGGAAGCATGAAATCACTGCTTTGGAGTGGTCTTTGGATTAGCTTCTAGGGTTTTTTATTTCGAATATAGCTAAAAACTGTTATCCATTTTCTTATTTGTTTTTCTGTTAACTTCTCATTCTTACTTCATTGTGGTTAGTATGGCTGTATCGGTTTATCTTAGCTCATCGGCTACTAACTTTGATGCCGCACTTTGAGAGGTACAATGTATTACTTTGTTTTTTTATGACATGAAGGTGGTAACTGCATGTTATTTTAATCCGGTCGCATAACGTTCGACGTTTCGCCACTTATTTAGTAGATTTATGAGCGGACGACTACGACTGTGAATAATTTCTTCGGAAGAAATTAACGAATAATGTTTTGAGCTTTTTTAATTCTCTAGCAGTTAATGTTATTTCAGTTTTCATGTCAACGTAGAACTATACAAGTTTTTAAGACCTAGTTACTTTATTATTTACTTATAGTTTGCTGTAGATGCTTATGACAACTTTGCACTCATTAATTTTATTGATTTAAAAAAAAATAGTGCGGTGATTAATCCAGCTTGCTTTCGGATAGACATGGTAGAAGTAAACAAACAGTGCTTTTAATGCACACTTTGAATAAGGTCTGCCACAAATTTAGGAAGACGGAGTAAAAATATGAGTGATAAAGGCGAGTTTGGAAGCTATGATTACAGGACCAATGTAGTCGTAAACTTTAATCCTACTTACTAAGAATTTAATTGTTGTCCCTACCTGAGGTTATGTTATGTACAAATGGGTCCATATTTGTGATGGACTTGAAGCGTTGTGCTGAAATATTATTTCGAGATGAATTGAAGGGAGCAACGGAAGTACCGTGTTGTGTATCGCATAGCATATGTACCCCATCGGCACCAATCACATCGAACGTCAATGTTATGAGTGGTGGCAAACCCGCGTATAGACCATCGTCGAATCCGATCGCTGTGCCGACGTCAACACCATCTGCGGTTGATGAACACGACTTCTTGCATAATGAAGACGAATTCTCGTTATTACTTGAAGAGGTTGCTTGAGTTTTGATCGCGTTCGCTAGTATCGTTTAGACCTCTATGAGATGAGGTATGACATTTAAACAGATGAGTAGCAAAAGATGAGTTATGTATTATTGCCATGTGGTGTCATCAAGTAACAACCAGATTACTACTAACGTTGGCAGCAAAGCTGCACTCTTAATCATTGCCAAAATTTTAGAAACGCCGAATTTGAGCTGTTTAATGAGATGGTTCATTGTCTGACATGAGGTTCGTTGTTTTCAAAGAGAAAGAAGTCATAACTTCGCAAGATTACAGTCTTCTTATATTACCGCATAAATGACATCGGCGGATGTCTTGTGCTGGTTGATTCACACAATTTATTCGTCCACTTTAACGAGAATAAGGAGGATAGGAGGCTTCAGATATCACCAAAGTATCGATTAATTCGACTGCGCTACCGTATAGCTTTGAACAAAAAGCCCCGGGCTTTTATTTTTCGCAGTGGTTGTGAATGATTCTTCTTTCGGTTGAGGTGAAATCGTTCGGTCAGATTAACCTAGTTTCACTTGATTAACAAGTTCTTTTTAATAGTGGTGATATTTATGTCGATCAGGCGGCTGGTGCTCGTGAGTGGATGACTCTATAGCGGCGCATCTATAATCATTCAGCGAGTTGCACATATTCACAGAGATAAGTGCAAAGAGTTGCGTCTATTGAAGATCGGCTCAAGTCTCCTCAAGTGCTGTGATGTTCACTGAAACAATGAGAGCTGCCAGATGTTGAGGATATTGGGCTATTTATAAACAGAACTTTATTAGAAGCGTTGTGTAAAGTTAAGAGTGAAGTGACTTTGATCTCTTGAGGAAGGCACGGGCATAGCACTTTTCTATTGGGAAAAAAATATCTGTTTACGTACTTTTTGTCTAGCTAAGCAATTGTCACAAAGAAATGCTCACCTGCTTGCTAGGCGGATCATCTAACGAAGCAAAAACATCAGGATCCTAAGGATTGGAAAAACTCTTCTGGGATTCGAAAATTGATTTCTCTCTGAAATCACCTCAGCTCGCAATATCCTTACACTGGTATAGCAATCCAGTAATATAATTTACAGTAGTGATAGTATAGCAGTATTGTGGTAATAGTAGTAACTATTGCAGACGGCAGTGTTATTTACAGTAATAATGATAATTACCGGTAATAGTAACAGTATAAGTAAAATTGGTAGTTTAAAGAGTCATTACTGTAGTGAAATTCCGGGAGGCAGTAAAATTGCTGCGGAGGGAATCATATCTTAGCGATCACGGCAGCAATCGCTGGTGGAATTAAGATTTCATTTTTCAAATCTCTGCCAATCATTCATAGAGAGTTAATATTTTGATATGTTTAAGTATTTTCTTTATGGATGTTCTCATCTCTTCTGATCGAACTCCCACTCGACGGACATTCGCACAATCTGCTTATCTCTTGCAGTTTTGTTCGATCTTTAGCAGCTTTCCTCCTTATCGACTGGCGTGTTTTGTTAGGAAATTTTACTGGCGGCATCATGCCCCAATCTACTGTCCATTCTACGAAATGTTCGACCTCTCCGGTTGACCTCTGCTGGGTCATTTCCTCATTCTTGGATGAAATAGTCGACAATTATTGAGTTCTAACAAGTCTTCATTTCCGGATTCATTCTTGACTTCAACATACCTACGACTGACCTTTATTCAAATAGTGTCTCTGTTTTGATTTCAACTGCTATCTTTATGGGCAGTGCTGTTCATGTTGAAATCTATATACAAGTATAGCTTTCACCTTTTAATCTACTGCTCTTCGTTTCGGAAGTTATTCTTCGAGTATCCTTCGATTGTTACGTACTTTTCCTTGGGGTTGTGCACTTTCATTCAGAGCGTCTGTTGCAGTTTCCTTACCATATTCGTCCTGGGAACTGTTCCATTTTTTAAGCCTACATAGTTAGTAGCACCACGTCATCTTAATTACATACCGCCTATTCTGTAACAATAGAAAGATTTCTGTCTGTTTTCGTGTGTATTGCTCACAGCTGTGATTTGGTTTGTTTAATTTTAATGGATTGTTTATATACGTGTGAAAGGAGGAATATAGATTGATTGTTTCTGAGATCGTTACGACGGCGTCACTAATGACTTTATTTAATTTCGAACACTATTTAGATATACGGATTGCTATTATTTTCGCTTTTATTAACTTTTTTTTTTGTCAATTAAGAAATGCTTTTAGCCGTTGTTGTTGTTGATCTTTTTTTCATTTATTCATAGAGTGCAATTTATGTAATGTTTTAGTACTCGGATAGTAATTTCAGAAATTATATGCAAATTTGGTAAGCGATAATATATTTATTTATTCGTTGTTGAGCATATAACTATTCAACTTGGCAATGATGTGTGATTATAGGTGATGTTGAGAAGTGGTTGTCGGGATAGTGTTATGGCTACCGAAGCGTTGATCGATAACGGTGGTGATGCGGATCAAACAGTCGACTATCTCTTATCACTGTCGATCATCCTTGATCCGGTTGATAAAGGTTCCGATACAAGACAAGATCGCCAGCATAAAGGTAACAGCTGAATCACACCTGGTCTTGACGGTAGCACCTCAGTGATTGTCGTCAGTGGGAGGAAACGAAAGTTACAGCCTCATACGCTGCTGAAAAAGTCAATTTTCTGAATGAAGCATTCACAAGAAGTTATTATCAGCTATAGAATGCAACATGAAGTTGGCGATCTTGAACGTTGATAGGTGTGGCAGATACGCTGGATTTTGTATTTTCTTTTTAATTTTCTATTTTTACGTTATCGAGGAGTCCATTAAAATTGTTATTATTTTAACGATTAATGAACGGAACATATATTTCTGACCTGTTATTAGAGTATTTTATGTAAAGGATGAGTGTGAAATATTGAAGGGGAAGCCTAGTCTTATGCGCTTTCGACCTTTCGTTGCTTGTTGAGGATTGTTTCCTGCCACCGATTTGGCTGTAGTTTCATTTAAGCGATATTCCTAAGCGCTTCATTACTAATCTTGAGTAAACCTGTAAATTCATTTGAAATTGCGCACCGGAGTTTGTGTGTGGCCGTATGGCTTGTTCGCCTGCACCTTTGTTGAAAATGAGAATGCTGTAAGTCCAGAGGCATCTGTTCCAAGATTATATATGATATATTGCATTCAAGGAGAGGTAGTTGTTCGAGAGGCCTAGAACCAATTTATTTCTGGGATCGTATGTTGAGACTGTATTTTTTATTAGTGCTGATCGATCTATACGAAGACAGTGTTAACTGAAAAAGAACAGTATAAACTATTTTAGGTACCATTGTTTAGCTGCATAACTATATTATCGGATAAAGAGGATAGGATTGGTGGTATGAGAATAGACTTTCTGAACGAAATGTGATTGAGAATTCATTATTTGAAGAGATGTGTCGTCGGATATCTGGTCGAAGAAGCGTCGGCGGTGATAACAATGAAAGGCGAATCGTTGGCAAGAAGCAATTTTCACGCACACGCACTCAAGATTCTGTACGGGTGAGTGGAGTTTCTTTATTTTTGCGTTAATTAAAAACTTTGACTGAATTGCCATGTAATTTGCAGATTAAAGCTTATTAAACCAAGATATTGAACTAATCCATTGTGGATGGGAAAATATCTTTAGCCGAAGATTTCCATCTTCGTTTGGATATGTGAAAAAATGTTGCTAAATTTGTTTATTATGCTTATAATTTTTAGTTTTTTTTTTTTAAATTTTTCTTTAAATTTGTTTATTTTATTTATTTATATTTTTTGGACTGTGCTGAGAAAAATGCTGTAACTAAGCTTTTAGGTCTGAAATGAGCAAATGTCTTTTGCAATTATTTAAACGAAAATATATAAAAAATTCTTTCTCAGACTTTGAATATTTTTTTTTTACATTTTATTGATCGCTGATTTGTTTTATTTTGAGTAGTCTTATTATTCGACTATCGGTCTATTGGAAGGAATTTAATTATTATATAGATAAGGCCGTAGTTTTTCATTTCAATTGAGCAATATATATTTAGTGAGGAGAATTAAATATTTGATTTTCTCTTCAAGTCGGTAGATCACTTATTTTCACCATTAGTTTGCAGGTGATTTCAAATGTGGAGCAAGAGAAGAACTCACATAAGCATAACAAGAAAACGGCAACGAATCCTCATCAAGATGGTCATTGGGAAAACACCCTCGAAGGGGATCTTCGTTTTCTTACTCTTTAAGCAATATCTCTACCTATACTATCGTTATCATTTCGCAGCATTTTATTTGTTGCGTTTAATCATCGAATGGAGTAAATAAAGTTGAATATTTTTTAAAGAAAGGGAGAAAAAGTTGAAAAAAGAACGGAGAGAAATGACTGGAATTGGATTCAGGAACGGTTGTATTTCTCGTTTGGCTGATATAAATAGTAGTTTCAAATTCAATTATTCTATATGATTGAGGCGTATAGTTTTGTCTGGTTTTTTCTTTGCCTTGCATGTTTCTTTCTTTCTTTTCTACTATTTTCTCTTGTATCTGTTGATGTTTTATCGATTCTGTATAGTAAAAATTGCTTTAGGGTTGAGTTGAAATTAGCATACTCCTGGTATGGATATAGATAAATAGCATGGTATCGAAGAAGTTTACAAATGAAAAAGTTGGTGTTTGTAGTGCTATTTCATCTGATTTCGAGGATGATTTCGGTTTTATTTTTCTTTCATAAGTTTTCTGGGTATTTTTAAAACGAAATTGGCATAGGTAATATTACCGAATTTTCATTGCGATGACATTGATGTATTTTTTCAATAATTTCCTTTCAGTGAATTCCAAATTTTCAAATTCAAAATTTTCATTGTCTTTCAATCCTTTCTATAGGAGGTTAACGCTTGTGAATTGTTTACCGGTGTTTATTTTCTCGTCAATTTGCTCCGAAGTCAAAGATTGTTTTTAGGGATTATCGTTGGTATACGCAACAATTTTAAAATTCTGCTCACTCTTGTGAATAAACAATTAGCTGGTAAAAAGGGGGAGGGGGTTGTTGAACACATAGATAAGATGCATTTAGAGAGGGCTTCCTTCAAATGGGAAGTCTTTCTGAAATTACGGTATTACAGTATTGCGATAGAAGTTACGGTAGTGCAGTATCGTCCAATTTCAGGTGATGGTATTTGCCAAAAATATTGCTCTCGTCTTTCTTATTCCTTTCTAATACTTAATACTCCAACTTTCTAATTATTGTTTTATGAAAGTATTAAGGATAATTTAGCTCGCCTATGGGTAAATGTTGCAGGAAAATACATTCCGTTTTAAGGTCATCCGGTAGTAAATTCGTCACTTTGTTCTTCTGAACTTTTCTTGCATCCTCTTGCATTCGAACTCTCTTCAGTAGCGTTCACTTTGTCTAACTACCGGCCTGTTTAGATTTCTTTGAATTTCCATCGTTTTATTGAAGCACTAGAAAAAATTTCCGTCCGGTATTTGCTGGAAAATCATTGCCTAATTGGATTTTTTTTTTTTCAGTCGAAATTCATCTGCTCGCAGCATATTAGCTAAAGATTTTCTTTTGATGTAGCATTTTTCTCTTCCTTTTTTTGATTTCATGTGAAGCGTCGAGTACAGGTTTCTCTCAGTAATTGTCTATTAATTATGAATCCAAAATGAGATATAATCTTAAAGCGATAAAAGGAATGAAAATTCATATATTCTTAAAAAAATTTGTATCAATATCTTGAAAAATTTAGAAAATTACCATTGAGTAAAAGAATATTTTTCTAGTACATTGGCAAACATCTAAAATTTTAAAAGAAATCAACACAAATTTTGCAATGGTATCTGAAAGATCATTTTTATTCCTATAGCATCAATTAGTATAAGGCATTTAGTTGTTTATTTAGTGAATTGCGTTTTCTCATTAGGGAATACATAAGAGTGCGGCGGTATTAATTGGTGCGAGTAAAAAGTTCACGTTTTTCATGGAAAGTGGAGTGTTATGTAAACAAAAATTTGCCTAAATTTAGGTGAAAATCAGATGGAAACCTTTCGGAATGATTTCTAATGACTCTAGACGAATGTTTGATATGAGTGAGGAGAGACGATGAATAAATAAATGTTTGATGAATAAATATTTCTTAGCAAATCGATAATCAAATGGGAAATGGAATGTCGCATTTAGGAAGTTGAAGCTAAAAATGATGGAGAACGTCATATTAAACGATAGAATAATATATTTTACTAGGATATATTGTATACGTTTTTTTTTTTTGTGTGAAGATGACAAATGTTTTACTATTTTGTTGGATATTGCCATCACAATTATATATGAAAATTTGAATTTCAATAGGGATACGTAGTGTCCACATATATGTGAACAGGAAGTGACGTATTAGAGAGTGTATATCGTTTACTGATTCAATTCTTTGTCGTTTTGTTTATGTGTGCACGCGTAATACTTGCTTGAAGAGCATAAACACATAAAGAGACAGCCACATTGTTTTCGATCATTTGGGGAATGATTTCGGGTGGGGGTTGACTTAGGCTTCTGTGGGTTATGGTACCTAATGAGGGGGAGAATGGTACTTGAGGTGATTGCAGTGAGAGTGGGGTTGATTTCGTCGATCCATTATGATGTGGGCTTTACAGGTTGTTATATAAAGTGAAAAGGTGGTGCGGGTAAGGATGTAAAACAATGTGGCCGTTCCCTTGAAGTGTGTCTAGAATCGGTGTGGATATTGTTTGTGGTCTACAAGGAATAAATCTAACAACATTGTTTGAAAGTTTATCTTTATATTCGTTTTTTAAGGCGTTTGCGCCTTCTCAGCTCATTCGCCAAACATCTATCTATCTACGAGTCATCTTTTAATTCGTCTCGAAGGTTATAGGGTATGATGATGGAATCGATCTACGCAACGATTATTTCGACTATCAAGTATATACGATGCATTTGAGATGTGCTATCTATTTAATCAGTTATAGAATTGTAGGTGTTAAATGATAGATCGATACGGTAAAGTTTACGGTAAATACTGTAGCGAAATTTGGTCCTTTCGTTATTAGAAATGCTTTTATTGGTCGCTTGTATTGTACAGAATGGTGTAGTGGTATTGGACATGTATATGAGGCATTGCTTATTTGTTAGGAAGGTATCTATCGGTTACCTTTTAGGCAAATTATGATACTAGAAGATATTTAAATATTTAGAAATATGCCGTTGAAGCGATGATGGTCATGTTGAACCTAGGTTTATGGCAGCATATTTGTTGTGTTTATACATGAGTTTCATCTCATGGGACTATGCTGGTGAAATCTACTGTCTCATCTTTACCATATATTGGCATCTCTATATCCCACTTGGTGTTGATTTTCCATCACTTTATAGGTTATGAGGACTTCAATTTCGCACCAAATTTGCATATGTAAATTTCTTTCAAATTAATAAATTGCGGCACAAAACAGCTCATCGTCGAATGCGGAAAAAAAGAAAATTGCAGGAAGAAATTATTCCCAAGGGTGCATGAAAATGGATTTTTTCAATAGTTGCATACTAGCGGTTGATTTTATATTCAAATATATTACTAGATGTCATATCATCGCTTCTGATAATAGGCATGATTGATCGCTCTGATTTTTCCGGGATTGAGGAAAAATTCTGCTCCTGGTGCTCTCCTCAATTTTTCTTTTTAATTTCATTTCAGATTTTGATCTTTGATAGAGAACCGAACACATTTTTCTAAGATATGTTTGCACGATTTTCATTTTGGTTAATACAAAATAAATGTTGAGTTTCTCAGATATTCTCTCATATAGTTGTGTATTGAAGGGTGTTTAGTGAAGTTTGCGGCTAGGATTACCGCTGGGAAGGGATTCCCTCCGGGTTGACCCTGCGTGATGAATAACATTCTGCAATACCTGCCGAACATTGGACGGGTATCGTGCAAGAATGGTGAAGTGCGGCATTGTCGATTGCATTCGCACTCACAGTTGTTCATTTCTGTTCGTGATAGATAATGCCTCTTGTGTACAGTTTGTTTCACTTCTTTACATATGAAGAGAGCGTGAAAATGAGGAGAGAACGGAAACTTGAACAATGAAACTTGGTAAAAGAATATAGAATAGACAGTGAGAGGGTTAAAAAAGATTAGCATTTGTTAAGACAGTGAAACAACTCGGAAAAGAGACAAAGAAAGAAGAGAGATAGGCAAAGAATTGGGAAAAAAGAGAGAAAAAAAATCGTTAATAGAAAGAGAGCTATGCAATAAATTTATGGTGATAACATTCAATCACCAAGAATCCATAGAAGTTGATAATTTTCCCGCTGAAAGACATTGTGAGAAAACAAGAGAGAGGTAGGAATGAAAATAAATAGGGAATATTGAATATTTTGTTGTTTTTATTTCCATAACCTTCTGGAAGATTGATCATTTGAGTCTTGGATTGCTTTCTCAGGACATTGAAGTTCGAGGATGGTTGTGCTCATTGATCTCTTTGGTTTAGACGGATTTTGGTGTTTAGCACAATAGGGTATAGCAACATTGCTCCATAAAGTTAACGCATATAGCATTTTTATGAACCTCTAGGCTTTGATTAAAGGTTCGCTTACAGGTTTTATTTCTCGTTTTTAAATAGATGGTATCCTTCTCAATGATTAGTGGCGAATCGCATAAAATTATCATTTCACCACTTTTATTTCCCTTATATGCAAACGATGTTTGTGTGAAGCTATAGTCTATGCAAATTTCTTTACGGATGACCTTTAAGCCAGCAAAATGCTTCGTAACTTGGCTGATGGATACTATGAGATGTGCATTCGATATATATATATATATATATATATATATATATATA
>JAAVTS010002416.1:7439-19554 GCA_022845575.1 Baylisascaris ailuri
TTCTCGTTAGTTACTACTTGAAATTTAATGGGATCAATGAATAGATGAAATATCTCTTCTGATCAACATATTAAAATCAATTTAAATAAATAAGGAATTGATAATCAATGGATCGATAAATGAATTCAATAATTAGTAAATCAGTAAAGCAATTAATGAATTATGGGTGGGGTAGTGCAACGAAAAAATCATGGGCGGTAGATATATGAACGGTTCGATCAACATTATAAGAATAAAACCTCAGTTCCTATCGAAAGAAATGCTTCGGCATTTTTGTGTTCGGTATTGACAACAACTTCAACGATTACCAACGTATTAATATAACGATGATTACTGTTATAGTAGTGCTTATATTTGACTAATTGTTATATTACAATTTCGTAATTGATTTTAACTTTAGCTTTAATAAATAATATTTAAAAAATATTATTGCTATTCATTTTCAGAAATCAATAAGTTTTTTAAATGAACTTTATTGTTAATTAGTAAGTTATTGAATTGATAAAATATGAAAGACTTTATTTGTTAAATGCTATCAATATTAAAGTGATAATTTGCATAATTTCAAATTTATAAGATTTCTTTCAAGAATTTCGATTCTCTACTCTAATAAGTTTGATTTATTTCTATCTTAGACTACAATATGATTGATGCGTTGTCATTAAATGAATTGTTTTTTTTTTTGTATTTCCTCTTTTCTGTCGATGAATTTTTTCAAAAACATTTAGAAAAAAGAGCTAACTTTTTTATGAACGTAGGTCGGTGTGTAAAACGTTCATAAATGAGTAAGAATACTTGAACATATTCATAATAAACGTTTATCTTTTTTGCGTTGTATTTATTCGCTTTATCTAAATTTAACGCATATTTTCAATTTATGTACAAAGTGAATCAACGTCAATATAAAGGATTGCTTGCTTCGTTGGTGGATATCTGATAGTGCGACCAGAAGCATAACAAGCTTAACGGTTTATTTCGTCGTTGAACTTTATAGATACTATTTGCAGTTATATGTACTTTACTGACCGTTAACATATTCGCCAATGGAACACAACCGATACACAAACAGACACACATACATACACACAAACACACTAGTTCACATTCATTCATATTGCTAATTTCACATTGGTGGCTAACCTTCATCAGTGATCTCCAATCGCCTCATTCTACTGATCAGATGTGGCAGTCGTGAATATTGGGAGAGTTGATTTGAAAATTATATTAATATAAAATCATTATCACATATTATTTCCTCTAACAACCTACAAACTAATAAATTAGAATAGCTTAAAATCGTAAATAAAATTGTTTTCCTCAGTTATGATGATGTTGTTAAATATCATATTTCCTAGGCTCTATCGGTTACATGATTCGCTTTCACTTTCTTGCATATAATCAATTTTCAATTCTATTTCATGTTTTCATACTCGATCACCCAATAATTTTACCAGTGAATTTGAAAACAGCCGAAAAAATGATCAAGAATTTTTTGAATAAGAATGAAATAAAGAATTTACTCGTCAATCGTATCGGAATTATTTGCAAAATATATTCGTTAGCTATAAATTCTCATCAATGAAAAATTAATCAAATATCTAATCATTAATTTTTCTAAAGATTATCGAATAAAGCGCTTATTGAATTATTACAAGGAAAATAATCATAATGAAAATATATCGGCCATATCTAATGATAAAAACAAATAAAATTCTACAATATTAAGATTTTTTTTCTTCTTTTCTAATTTATAAATGAGATAGCGTATAAATTTTCGAAACATTTATATCTTTTTTTATTAGTGTCTATTTCTATCTAATAAATTATCAATTTCGAGTACATCTATGCTATACTATCGATAAATCCCAAACGAAAATTGACCGCATCTAACGCGTTAACCGAGAAGAAAACGGAATCTTGTAGTTTAAAAACCGGTCGTTTCATTGTAAGATGGCCAAACATTAGCAAATATCGTACTCGACGCAACACTACAGTGGATTGATTCTAGGTTCTACTTTTAGATTTGAGAGTGCAACTCAAGAAACGAAAAAAAAACGGTGAGTAACGTTCTATTCTAGAGGTGCTTCATTCGCCCCTGAAGCACTTGGCGTTAAGCACATCGGACACTCTTCCTGAAACTAGAACTTCCTTCCTTTCTGCATCCATTTATCCCTCCCTCCCTTCCCTTGCCCCACCTCTTCGTCTTCTACCACCCTCTGCTATTGAATATCTTTGCTTTACTATGAAAATTGCTTTGATTCGTATTTTTTAACGAATTTTTCTTCTTGTTTTTATTTTTTCTTTTATTGTTATGGACAAGATTTAACGACAGTTTTCTTCGATAAAAAGGTGTCTAGGAGCCCACTTTGTGCAATGGAGCTTTGAACGTTTCGTGTCAAGAATGCGACCAGCTCTTTGTGCTGTAATATAAACGAACGAAACCATCTACTTGCAAATATTGGCAAACTTAGACTGGTCTTATCCTTCTTCCTCTACCTACCTCCACCTCAAGTTCAGAGGATGGAGATGAGGGGCATATCATCCCACTTCCTTGTCCTTGCCTTCCCCGGTGGAAATAAATAAATACACGGAAAATGTTCAATACCAATATGCCATATTCTGGCCTGACAGTACCGCGTGTAAAGGCCTGTGTGGACCCTATTTCTTCGTAATTTAGTAACTATCATCTTTGAAACGGATAGGGCTTTAAAGATTTGACTTTTCTGTTAGGAAATAGTGAATGGCTGGGTATATGGAAGAGTGGAATTGCTTTGAGTGTGGTTGGCGAGGTGTGCAGAGTGAAGCATTCGGAAAGCAGCTAGCCTGGAAGCGGTCGTCGTGCATGACCGTCATCGTGCGCTGTGCAACCAGCGCCCTGTTTGACGACCTTCCGCGAATGATTTTTTGTGGCTGCGTCACTGTTTGTATTAGTCGAAACACACACACACACACACAAAAGCACACAGCACCACAAAAGCAGCCGCATCAACGGCAGACACACTCTTCGAGGCTAGATGACGAACACGATTCCGCAGAGAGCGTCCGCACGTTGTCGTCAGACAACTGGTTGACCAATTAGTGAGACACGGGTTCCGTGCGGAAAAGGTGTGCAAATCGGCATGAAAAGAGCGCTTACAGATGAGAGGGTTATGTTTGGGGGTGTTGTAAGAGAGAGTCCACGCGGGGGAGTGCCCAGAGAGTGGATGTTGGTCTAGGCGTCGAGGGGCGGCGTTCTTGTGTATTATAGCCACCAGCCGGTAGAGGACGTTTATTGCATGTGGTCTTCTTCAGCTGGTTGATGCGAGCCGCCCTTCACTCGTTGTGCCACTACGCAAACACCCGTCCGCTTTTACGCAACAGTCTCAAATGATCGCTCGCTTTCGTCGTGCATCCCGGTCTGTCGCGCTTAGCTGCCTTTTCCTTTCCCATAGCCCTCCCTCTCCCGCTCCTTTTCCCTCACCTCCTTCCCATTGGACCACTTCCTCTTCCCATCTATTTCATCCTTTAACCGTCTTTTCTCATTCCAACCTTCACCTTGCTATGTTATGGTCATCTAATTCTATTCGCCGTCCACTCGGCTTACTTGCCGTTTTGTTCCTTCATTATTTCGGCGCAACCGTCCAATAACACCCATTGCAGTTAGTTGTTTCCTTTGTTTCTAGTTATATCGTACCTCTCATTCCTTCCTGTTCCTCGTCAAACAGGAATGTTGCATCTGTCATCGCTGCTAAAGCATGGATGGTGGAAAGCTGATTTACTTATTCTCAACTCATTTTATCACCCCCCTCCCCCCCCCCACAACCATCTTATTTCCAGTTGGACTTCCATGCAGTCTATGATTTGCTATGTAGCCAACTTAGAAAACAAAATATATATCTGATGGTAATTGACTTCCGATCAGTTATCGTTCAAATGATGATCGCCACTGTAATTTGAGTGTTATGGATAATTACCATTGAAGGTATGAGATTGCAGTTTTTTGAAATGGGCAAATTTTCCACATCACTTCTTTCTTGGTCATTGACATCCATTAAGGCACTTCGTAAATCTCGGCTTGCCTAGTCGACCGGGGATTTGGGAAATACTGGAAAATATTAGAAGGCTCCAAATTTTACGCTAAAGCTTGCGCTTGAAAAAAAAAAAAAAAAAAAACCAAACAGCTCTACATTCTCATCGGACGAAAAGTTCGGTGAATATTGTCCGAGTTTTGTTTTCAAGGCGCAATGCAATAAATGCTGAAATATGCGACGATTCGAATTTTCGCAAAATATCTTTGCCGTCGTAACAATGAAAGAGAATTGCATTAATACAAAAGTTATGCAATATGAACACACATCAGTAAAACATTCCCATCTTGAGGAAGAATAGGCATAGGTACAATTCCACTCATATCGAATTACATAACAAATGGTTACGTATCTACCCACAGATGAAACTGGGGAAAATTCAATTGGATTTTGCGGTTTAAAGCAATGCACAATGCATTAACAAGTCTACTTGTTAATGCTTCGCACATTTTTTTTTTCATTTATGAAGCATATAAAGTAATTTTATGCTTCAAGATTCATTGCATTGTGCGCTGGAGGTTTGTTGGATACTTCATCTGGTCATCATTCAGAGCCGTTGGATATTTTCCTAGCGCGAGCTTCAGCCGCAAATTAGGACGTTTCCCGACGTTTTTCAAGTTCGACCCATCCAATGAATACCATTATAGTAGCATTAGATGACTGCACGCTTACATGCAAGCTAAGCCAATTTTATACAGTGCCTTCAATGAAGAGCACAAGATTAGCTTCCGTATGCACTATTATCTTGTACATTTGAAGCATCCATCAGGATCCATCAAGTATGCAGGTTGATGTCCATTCCATTCTGTGTTCCTCAGCGCTACAGAAGTGTTATATTGCTGCAGAATTATGTGAATTTCCGATATATGAAGTGTTGTATGCATGATGTGGCCATATTTTATGACACTTGCAATGCATTTGGCATAAAATCTAGTATAATGCTTCAAGATTACAAACAGCCTGCTTTGTTGACGAGGAATATTTTATTTCGGCTGCTGTTTTCACTCTTAGAACTTTCGAAAGGTGTAATAGCGCTTGAAAGCGAAGCACATTTTCTAGTTTTATGAGAGAAAACTTCCTAAAGGATCACTTNNNGCACATTTTCTAGTTTTATGAGAGAAAACTTCCTAAAGGATCACTTTTGTTAGAATGGAACCATACATAAGTTTAGAGTTAGACGCATATTTGAAGGGGGTTTATATGTAGTTTTACGGTAGTAGCAACTGTTTACGTGAAGCGAGAGAATAAAAATGTTGCAAATAAGAACGTCATGAAATTTGTGAACAGAATAGCATGCTTTCTTTTTACTGTAAATATGTCGAAGCAAACGATCTGAAAAGCGTTTTTGCTACGATTGAATACATCAAATAGAGTTCTAGTTGTCGGACATCGGCATCAGTATTGTTTTGAAAGAAACTTGAGTGCGATCTTCCCGAGGGAGAGGGTTTCTCTATCACAGTTCAGGACCAATATTCCCAAGGAAGGAAGTATCCTCTTTCTGGTTCATGATCGAAATTCCCAAAGGGAAAGATGTCTTTGTTTAAGTTCAATATGCAGTAAAATGTGTCATTGCTTGAGCTTATATGCCTGAAATACCGTCATAATCGCACTATTCATATATGTGGGCAATATTTGCTTCAGCGTTCAATTGCCTTTTAAAATGTACGCAATTTATTGTGCTTGTTGTGCATCTTTATGCGAATGCGCCTTTCAATATATTCTCAACTTATGCAATACGCACACTATTCTTTAAATTTGCTTACAAATATATCTCTCTTGGTTTCGATTGCTTATTATTGCTTAGTAGTAATTACGATATATTTATTTATTTATCCTTCCTTTCAAAATATTTTCAAAATCTCATCTGATATATTGCACTTCAAAAAATTATCTTTATTAATCATGAATGCTTGATAACGTATGAGTGAAAGGTTTGTCTCTAATTTCGATTGAATCATTTCTGTATCGTTTAAAAAGAAAATCTTTTAAAGGTGTGTATCTGATCCGAAAAAAAGAACAACAATAAGTACGATGATTCGAGTAAATGTTCAATGCATATGTTTGTTGTATCGTATCGCAAAATATGAGCAAATAAGTTTGTATATAGGGGATCTAGAGAATGTTGAGGGGGGGGGGGGGNGGGGGGGTTATTTTGTGATTTTGCGGTGAAATGATGTAATGGGCCCATAAAGAAAACTTACTGCTATAAATTATACAATGTGAGGCTTAATAAATTTGATCCTTATCTAAATGTACTGATCATTTTACATCATCTAATATTGCCAAGCATAAAGTGAAGGCAAACTTTGATCTGCAGTAATGAAGTGATGATTTGCAATGAGTTCAAATTCAACTAGTTCTTTGTACTTAGTAGTTTGGTTAAGTTGTTGTTGGGGCCCCATTTTGTCTACCATTGGTTTGTGTCTTTCCTTTTCTCTACTCGATTCGATGATAAAATATATGCAAATGTTAACGCTGAGAATCAAAACTTAAGTTCCCAGGAATACCTATATGGTTTGCGGGAAACTTTTTGGGAAAATACGGGAAATTAATAAGCAGAAATTTTTTATGAGTTTTTTTTTTGTGAAGTAAATTTAGTATGCTAGATATGTTATTGGCTTTCGAGCATCATAGCTAGTGCGATCGTCACAACTTATCTGCAATGTGTTATGATGATTCGTGTATCTTTTTTTGTAAAAAACATATGTGCTGCATTGTTGTTTTTTTAGTTTCTTTATACTAGCAACCAATATGAACGTGGTTTCTTTTTTTAAACTGAAAGTCTACAAGGTGGTATTTCAAAATTTGCATTATTTCATAATTGAATTTCCAACGCTGTTTTTGATGTATTATTTTTCTTGGTTTGATTATCGCTTCCGTTTTTTTTTCAGTCAATGAAGCCTTCGTTGTTCTTATTTCTATTGATAGTTATTATCTTCGTTCTTTTTTGATATTATTTTCTAATATTAACTTCCAAAAAAAATTTTTTTTAATCATATTTTTACATATTTAGTTGGTCTATTATTGGTATTAAATATCAGCTTCAATGATTTTTTGTTGATAATTTTTGATATAGCAGTATTGTGGTATTAGTTGTATTGCCGAATCGATTTTGATAATCTTATTGCCTTTATTAGAACAAATGTAGGGCTAATGCTATACGATAACGCTGAATTATGAGAAAATAATGTATTGAATAAAAGGATGCCGCATAATCTTTAAAATGCCGCTTTCTCTCATCATCATCGATTTGGTGAATAGCTCATTTCGACGAGACGTTCGTATGTGAGCAACGATATCTCATACGGGGGATTTCTACAATACTTCATATTAGNAGCATAAAGTGAAGGCAAACTTTGATCTGCAGTAATGAAGTGATGATTTGCAATGAGTTCAAATTCAACTAGTTCTTTGTACTTAGTAGTTTGGTTAAGTTGTTGTTGGGGCCCCATTTTGTCTACCATTGGTTTGTGTCTTTCCTTTTCTCTACTCGATTCGATGATAAAATATATGCAAATGTTAACGCTGAGAATCAAAACTTAAGTTCCCAGGAATACCTATATGGTTTGCGGGAAACTTTTTGGGAAAATACGGGAAATTAATAAGCAGAAATTTTTTATGAGTTTTTTTTGAGTGAAGTAAATTTAGTATGCTAGATATGTTATTGGCTTTCGAGCATCATAGCTAGTGCGATCGTCACAACTTATCTGCAATGTGTTATGATGATTCGTGTATCTTTTTTTGTAAAAAACATATGTGCTGCATTGTTGTTTTTTTAGTTTCTTTATACTAGCAACCAATATGAACGTGGTTTCTTTTTTTAAACTGAAAGTCTACAAGGTGGTATTTCAAAATTTGCATTATTTCATAATTGAATTTCCAACGCTGTTTTAGATGTATTATTTTTCTTGGTTTGATTATCGCTTCCGTTTTTTTTTCAGTCAATGAAGCCTTCGTTGTTCTTATTTCTATTGATAGTTATTATCTTCGTTCTTTTTTGATATTATTTTCTAATATTAACTTCCAAAAAAAAATTTTTTTAATCATATTTTTACATATTTAGTTGGTCTATTATTGGTATTAAATATCAGCTTCAATGATTTTTTGTTGATAATTTTTGATATAGCAGTATTGTGGTATTAGTTGTATTGCCGAATCGATTTTGATAATCTTATTGCCTTTATTAGAACAAATGTAGGGCTAATGCTATACGATAACGCTGAATTATGAGAAAATAATGTATTGAATAAAAGGATGCCGCATAATCTTTAAAATGCCGCTTTCTCTCATCATCATCGATTTGGTGAATAGCTCATTTCGACGAGACGTTCGTATGTGAGCAACGATATCTCATACGGGGGATTTCTACAATACTTCATATTAGTGCAATATACCAATATATACCTATCTCTATTAAATATGTTAATTGTGACAATTATGTTCGATATATTCTTTATGCATTTTATTTATATATCATTTCACATAAGCGTATGAAAAAATCCGCTGTAAATTCATTATTTTATTTCTTTTTTTTTGCAGCATAATTCGGGCCGAATCGTGCAAAAGAGGAGATTGAAAACGCGTATGGTTGAAGGAAATAGAAGCAATATTGTTATCGCCCATATTTTAATCGACAAAGTTTGAAGTTCCCGAAGTTTTCCGAATACGCTTACACGTCGCTCTGAACCAACACTAGTGTACTATCAACTGCTCGCGAGGAGCGTGGTTCGCATGGGATAAGGGCGAAAAGGCAAGCGACCTTTTTTTCTATCTTTTTTTTTCTTGGCGATATGAAGCTGTTATATTTGTAATGTGTGTGTTTGTTACATATTTTCTGCATTCCATAACGGTGTGCATTATTTTCAAGTGGTATCAGGTAAGCCATTCTATGCCGGATAATGGTGCCGGATAATTCCGGATAATTCTTTGCCGGATAATTCCGAATAATTCTTTGCCGGATAATTCCACAGCAGAAATGAATTCATTCAATTTCAAACTAAGAACTTCGCATATGGCTTTTATAGGCGTTTCCCATTTGTCATACTAAAAGCCATTTATCTGACAATTGTTGACAGTTGAGTTTAATTTAGCTAACAATACTTGAATTTGCCCATTAATTTCAAACATGAACTTAACATTATCGTTTTTGGGATTCATGTTCGGTATTGTTGGTATTTGGCAAGCGTCTAAGATCGTAGCAACTTTGATATTTTTTATGCTTTTGTAAATAAGTGATCTATTAATTGCCCAAAGAGTAGGTAGTTTTATGATGACAATCTTAATCTCTAATTCTCTTACTAAATTTTTCTAAAGTTTTTTTTTTGTTCGTGGAAGAAATCTTCGAATATTCAAATATGTTTGTGATTTTTTTTTCTAAAATATATTTCTGCATTATTTTCACCTATTGTGGCTCTAAAAATGTTGTTGAATAAAAGTTAACGTTTCAATCGGAAGGATATATCGTTTTTTTCAGTGGAGTTCACTCTTCAAATCCCGGTGATTCGTCCTTATTCCCGTGTGAACGCCGCAACTTCTGGTTTCGTCTGCTTATTCCGGTGCTTTGCTCGGTTGTATTTTTCGTCTTCTCTTGGTGACAGCTCTTCAGCTAGTCATTACTACTCATACAGCCAGCTATCATTCGTTGGAACTTTATTTTGTTGACGACTATAAATAAATCATTGTTTGAAGAAAACTTTCTTGTGTTCGCGTGTACGTCGATGAGCAGTGCATCTCGTAACGCCAAAACACCGACCTCGGAACCGAAAAGGTATTTTTACATTTAAAATATTTTTGTTGTTTTAAAATGTCTTCAATGTAGAATTAACTCAAGGTTGTTCATAGGAATTAAGGCATATCTTTGTGTTGTTTTTATTTATATTTTAGCTTGCAAACGTCTATAAAATATCATTTCCATATAGATATTACACTGAATTAGAATTTGTGGACCTCCGCTAACCGACAGATGGCTGGTCGTTTCCGTAAGGGATACAGGCCATCTTAGTGATCGCTAAGTGAGACACGGCAGCCACAGTGGTAGTAAAGATCGACTTGCTGATTGCAAAGGGAGAAGTGCTCATAAATGCACACTGCACATTACAGTTGTTGGTAATTTTTAGAAAGGCAATGATCGTATTGCATCATTCATCTTTTTTATGATCTGAACTTTTTTCTCCATTAAGGCGAGGTCGAAAGGCTGCATCGAACAGGAGTAAAGAAATAGAAAGCACAGTTGACGAACGTCAGGAGGTGATTGCGGTTGCACCCGTTCCAGAGCAGATAATCACTGAGGAGTTACCTAAGGTCGAAGAAGAATCATCAGTTGCACAGCAAAACGCTGTCAAACTTGCTAGTAAGTAATTGACATATGCTCTCTCTTCGGCCTATAGAGAATCTTATTATATTCTCTCTTCGGCGAAACGGACGCAAAGAAAATTGGAGAATACAGAAGTTACTTTGAGGAATACCTGTAAGGTTTCAATAATGTCCTGACGATTTTACAACGAAGCTTGATCCTTAATAAATCAAAAGCTGTTTTGCGATACCGCAACGAAGCGTTCAAAAATTCTTATCTATGTATATAGGGTTTGACTGAACTTCACTACACCAATATCTTTGTTAGATGTCACATCTTAAACTCGCATTGCTAGCAGACGCTTATTACTTTATTGTTTTACCATGTTTTATCATTAAAAACATTCTAGTGGCAAATTTTATTGCAAAACTCTGCTATTCTTAATGAAATGCTAGTCAAAAAATTTTACGTCAAAAGATGATTTTCTCGAGATTTCTTGGAATTCCTTTCAAAAAATGATTCCCTCAGAATTAAGTTTTGAATTAAGACCTTCCTGCTTTCATATCCGGCCTCAACGTTAACCATCTTATTGAACAAAGATTGGTTGAAACGGGAATATAAATTCACCTAAATTCTTTTCGATAATATGTTTATTTTGACGCTTCATGTAATCGTGCGTTTTGGAATTTCAACACTGAGGATAATTGCTATATTTCCACAGTATTGCTTGTGAAGTAAGCATTGAAACGAAACATTCAACTAAAGAGAAGGATGAATTGAAGTGTTAGCTCATATTTTTGAGAGTTTGGGATAAAGGGGAACAAGACAAATGATTGGACCGGAATCGAAGTGAAAACCGTAAATACCGAGACATTTCGATTGTTCGTTGGGTGAGAGTGTTTGCTTGTAGGTACGCCAATGGCTTCCTCAGATAGTGGTGTGGAGTCGTCGGCAGAGGTTGACGTCGAGATGAAGGATGGAGGGTGTCGTGATGAAGCTGCAGCATCACCAAGTGACAGCAGTAGTGACGACGTGACAGCAACTGTGCATACGAGCACACATGCTGACGTTATCGTTTGTGGAACATGTCATACACAGTTCCCACTCACTCATTTCACCACCTTCATTGACCACAAGGTTTGCTATCATATGGCAAATACAGCTTTCTGCATCGAATCGTTTTGGGTTGCGATAAAATTCCATCCTATTTGCTGCAATTTTATCAATTCAAATTATTTTGTCAATGAGAGAAATAAGTACCCTTAAAAAGTTCCATAAATCTTTAACATATCAGTGGCATCGAAAATCTCATCAAGGAGATCGTGAAGCTAAGATTTGCACTATGAGTAAAATATATCTGAAACAATAAAATGTTTGCAGGCATCGAGATGTGATGGTAAGCAAACACCATCAGATGAATTGCTAGTCGATTCACCACCGGCACGACCCAGCGAAATATTTCGGTTAAGTCGACGGCGGCATACACCTATGCCCCTTTACGGGCAGCTTATGGTACCATCTGCCCCTCTCCTGAAATGGAGCCGAAATAAAATATTGCTTTACTTAGATACATCAGCATTACGAGCGTCAGAAAAGTGTGGAATAAAATATGAATTTGTAGAATTTTTACTATATTTTTTCTTTTTCTATGTTCCACCTAAGGAGCACCTATAGATTGAAGTTGTACACCACAATTGCACCACAATTCCATTCCGTGACCCCAGAATTCTGGTGTTTTTCTGTGTTCACGTTTTTC
>JAAVTS010002417.1:16482-30079 GCA_022845575.1 Baylisascaris ailuri
AATAGGCAATAGAAAAAAAAAAAACGTAATTTCTTCTCCAGTACACGTAAAACCATAGAAATGTATGAAACTCGACTTCATAAATCGTTTTCCTTCTTTTCAATGATAAATACTTTATATATTTAAGTAATTAAAATGAATAGACCTTAATTTTTTTAAGTAAAAATGAATAAGTACTTAAATTAATTGCTCTTTTTCGCGCATAACGAATACAAATAAATAATCTGCAATTTTTTTCGCATGCGACAATTTTAGGTAAAAATTTGCATCTAATTGGCAAACCGCAAGAATAGCTTACTTAGAAAGATCGGGGTAATAAAAATGCCAATAATGGTATTTCGATATCGGATACGTTATAAGTTTTGGTGATTATCGAATTCGGGTGAGAACGAATTAAAAACTTTTCACTTTCCCAATAAATTTTTATTCAAAATTTCTGAATTTCTTATACGCTTACTCACCGTCTAATTACGAATCACTGGAAATTCTAAAACGTTTGAATTAAATAGTGAATTAAATAGTAATTCCACATCAAACGAAAGAATTGAATATTTCCCTTTCAAATAGTGAGAGTGAAGACGGTTATTATATGTGTTTCTATATTGACACGCATGAAATTCGACGGTTTAACTCTTATCGATTTAACTTAAATAAGTTTAAGTTCAAAAGGTGGAAAATTTAAGCCATTTTATCTCCGATACTAGATGGTAGTAAGACCTGCTCGATGGCGATCTGATATCAGCTACCGCGAAGCATTATGCCATTTCAAGTCAATTGTTTCCGACGATTTCTTATCCAGTAAGAACCAATCCATTTTTAAGCTGCGGGTCACCTCCACTCAACGATGCAGAGGATAGAATATTCAAATATATCTCTAGTCACGGAAAAAAATTTGGTTTTTCGAGGAATGCAGCCACGTTTATTTTCTCTAAACCCTTCAATCTATACATCTGTCGTCATAATAAACCAACATCATACGGCGGCAGTGATATTCCCCTTATGTTCGAACAAAAATTCACCTTTTTATTAAAATCTTATTTTCCACAAATTACAGAACTTCGCCATGTCCTCTTTGGGTACCAAACCAATGATCATGCCTTTACCGGGAAATTCTGGCTATACTTGTTTACCCAACGAGATCATTAAAAGCGCCATAACGGTGTTTATAAATTGTTTAGAAAGCTTTTCTAGACATGCTCTTTCAAGTTGTGCATACTTCAAGAAATGCTTCGTCGAACCTACGCATACTCGGCCAACAATTTTAGCTAACAAATTTCAGCGCATTACGACGAAATTTTTTTATTTGAAAACTCAAATGTGAGTGAACGACACTGATTGCATCGGTCAACCCTTCAATGGAGGTTCTCTCAGCGCTAATCCACTTCACGAAAGCAGGTGTAATTCCCAGACAGGTAAGTAAGGCCACCTAAATTCTTTTTCCCACATTTGTGAGCGAGGGCCGAGAGTGGAAAAGAACAGAGTACTGGTGCCAACAACTCAAAAAATAAATAAATGAATAAATAAATAAATAAATCTTCGACAGAAAAGATTTTGAAAAAAAGCGAAATTTTACTGATAAGTGCAAACGCCCCAGTAAAAACAAATTCCTCTATTCTACAGCAATAAACGGATGACGGAAATTTTTCTGTGGGACCACTCTAAAACTGCGGAAAACCGGCCGGAATGAAACACAAGAAGTAACGAAACATAACTTTAACCCCAGTAATGCAAAATCAAAAGTAAGGAATTTAAAATCACGAACTCCCTCCTCCCTACTACACGTATATCGTTCCTTCTCTTTCTGTCACCGTTTCTAGGCACAAACCGGACATATGCGCCCTCGAATATTCGAAAATATTGCGTTAACATATTTAACAACGAAGATCAATCAGATCCGATCATGCCATACCGTAAAGCATTTTCACACGACATCCATTAGAGCATATTGTTCCATATCACTCACTGATAGCCTACATCATTAAAATATTTCAAATAATGCAAATATTACGAAAAAAAAACCTTAAAGAACGTTCTAAAATTTCAGAGGTGAAAAATATCAGAAATATTGGCTAGTCGCCAACGACCAATAGAAAAATAGAGATCAATGTGAATATTGGGAGCAGAGATAAAAATTTTTTTATTTTACCAAAACAAGATTCTCATAAAAACAAAACATTATTGTATGCATTTGAGAAAGCACTTCATAAAAGCAGAAAAATAATCCACCTGTAAGGTTTGTTCACGTTTCCCTTCTAATTTTACGAGTTACTAAGCCATCCCTCCCCCCTCCTTCACAAAAAAATTCAACATTTTCAGCCATATTGCTTCTAATAGTGACTCACATTTCATCATCAAATGCCATTCATATGACGCATATCTCTTATCACCATAGCGAGGGTTTATGAAGACATTCCCCTCTTTAAATATCAATTACTAAATTGAAATACAATCCACTAGAGATTGACTAAAGAAAAAACAATAGCAATCGAAATAAGATCACATAAAGGAAACGGCTTGAAAAAGAACAAGCTATGCCTCAACAAAGAAACAAATAATAAAACATCTATGACAAAACGAACTCAAAGATTCTAAAAGAATACTTTCGCAGAAGACACTTCAGAAAAAAAAAAACCATTGAGGTGAGATATTGCAGAAGTTAGATTTGGTGGACTGTAACGATTGGGATGAAAGTGGAGAGATTAGTGGTATCCTCATCATACACCATTACTGTCCACGATGAAGCCATCAAATCTCTGCGTACATCTTTACCGCTTATAACGAGCAACATAACCGTAAAAGAATAACAATTAACCGAACATAAAACGGCTGCATCCACAATTCTATCATTCACTAGAGGTGACCACTTTGGTTCCGAATCGAGATCATGAATACACCATATTCCATTATAGCCCCTATATGAAATTCGAATCCCATAGAAGCGAGGATGTATTTGACGTTGATTGTGCTGAAATGTAACATTAAAAATATCGTGATCAATCCTCAGAAAGCTGAAAAAAAAAAAACATTTCAGAAGCAACAATTTTCGAGATTTTCTACAATTAAACGTTGACAAATCTTTGCAAATATGGTCACTGTTGAAGGAAATTGTTTATTCTAGCATGTGTCCTAAGTTCGTATACATATGTAAACATTGAGATAGAAACTTTGAATGCTCTTCCTTGTCATATCGTTCAGCAACCCGATCCAACCACCTACTCTTCCTCTTCCTAACCCCTTCCCACCTCCCCCCCCCCCCCTCACAGATGCAAAAAGAGCGGAAAAAATTGGAAAACGTTTGCCAAACAAACCAAATCCGAGATAAAAAAAGGCTCATATCATTTGCTAGTTGAAATTGAGGTCTAATAACTATAACATCAGTGATATGTCGGTATAAGCAAGAAAACTTTTGCACTAACTTGGCGGTGGGGCGTTCATATTGGCTGGAGGAATGGCAAATCCTGGAGGAGGGGCAGCGAAATTCGGAGGAGGGACCGCAACGTTAGAAGTAGGAACATTAAGGAATGGCGGTGGAATGTTGAGGTTAGGTGGAGGCACACTGAAATGCGGTGGTGGAACCGACAAAATTGGCGGAGGAATATTGAACGATTGCGGCGGTAAACATCCTTCAAATCCAGCAGTTGGTGCAACGGAAGTTGCAACATTACTGAAAATGAAATATTTGTTAAAATTAACTCTTCAACAACGAGAAAAAAAATTCCCCTGCAGTATCATTTCACATCTCTATCTCTTTAATTATTTAATCAACCACCATAAAAAGTCGAATTCGACCAAAATAAACAAACACTCCTAAAATATTAGCCACGATGATCTTATCTCAAAAGGTAAGCTTTTGCTTTCTAGTACGAGCTCATGTTGGGAATGAAACATCACGAGAAACAAACTAAAAAGATGGTAAAATGCCAGAAAATCTGGCATAAAACAATACAGGAAAATGCCCACTTTCAACAACAGCTTCTTATTTCCCTAACCCTTCATTCAATATGACTCGACTATTTTATCCTTTAAATATGTGGAACAACTGATAAATAGAAGAAAGACACATAAAACTTTTCATATCTTTTTTCACAAATAGAGAGGCTTCATTCAGTGATATTTTCCCACCGCAAACCGTAATTCGTCTTGCTATATGTGACCACACACACCGAGATACATAACGATTTAATAATCGAACATAATCATACCAAACTATTAGCGTTCCATAATTTAGTATATGGTAAATCACTCTACCGCATTACCTTAAAAATATTTCAGATCTTCCATTTCCCAAAATTCAACTAAAAGAACTCTACTTCATTCAAGCGATATTTCCCTCAATCTTTGAGATGACGTTTTATATTCAAATAAATTGAGTACCACACTTCCGCTATTTACAACAGCTCAACGCAATTTCCATAGATAAATTCAATCAGAAAGTTCTTAAAACTATCAAACATTAATATTAATAGAGATCATGACAAACCATAGTTCTTGCTCTTTGGATTCGATCCTGTAAAGATGAAGCTGCTTTCATTAACAGTCGTATAAAATGAGAAAAAAATTCGAGTAGAAAGGATCAAAAAAATGAAAAATAAAAAACCTTAAGGATAGCATTCAAATTCTGCTGTGCCCCTAACCGAAATTCAATATGCAAAGAAGATGCTCACCTGTAACGCAATACACCATTTTTATTCCCATAAAATTAAAAAATAATTTTAAATTAAATATGCGCATAATTATAGCAACAAGTAATAGGCATGATAACTCGATGCATACCGAGATCCGTTTGTTCCTCGCACAGGTGATCGCAACTTCGGTGCAACTGAAAAAAAGAGCATTACTACCTACCAATAACTGCAGAATTAGCCAATAATGTTAGCACTAAGTTTTCGAAAATCGAGGAACCTCGAGATTTGGAGAACTCGAACAAAGTTCGTAGATGTCGAAGTGAAAGTGGCAATGTAGCCATCTTAAAATTGATAAAACTTTAAGAATCCGTTTCATTTTCGATTCTGATAACTTCTAATGAAATTTTTTAATGGCCAATACTACTTGCAATAACCCATACATAGCAGTAAAAATATATCAGCAAAATAGACAGGACGCTGCAGACATATCGCAACAATCACTCTTGTTCCGCATTCCCCTCCCTCTTTCCCCTCTTAAGATAAGAATAACAAAGCCCCTCTCCTTGTTTCCCGAATAACCGGAAAAAAACGGATATGAAAACATAAACATGCTCACTTGATAAGCTTGAAAAGTTGTTTTCGAGCACAGGGCAGCTCATTTCAGTTGGAGTTTGATGAGGCAATGCTACCTCACCCATAGCTAAGCCATGTTCCCGTAACTGACGATCGCACTCTCGAATCCGCTTTGCTTCCTCATCGAGCACTGCGCGTAACGTCCTTAAACCCTTTTTTGTTAACATACCACATTTGTAACCCAACTTTTACGCACTTTTGCAATTACATATGCTCAGTTCTTGTTGCTTCTCGAAATCCCCCAGAAAGGAGGGGAATTCACGCAGAAATTCAAAAGGAAATAGAAGGAAATGTAGATTAAAGAGGAAATTTAAATGATTTGATAATCAGCAACATGCACTAATTTGAACTGCACAGTATTGGCCCAACTTTGAATGAAAGACGGCTAGAGGTAACACATATGTTCTTGATGATGCGCGAATATGTAACATTAAATAAATCCCCTTGTTCCCTTTTCATCAACCTCTATACGCTTCTATATTGCCTAATCTTTAAAATCTCCCCTAGTTATTCTCAGTACTGTACCTACCTACTCTTCGAGAAAAGTACTGTACTTACCCACAACAGTACCGTGCTTACCCATTCTTCGAGAAAAGAAAAGACGGGAGAAGAAAAAGTGCTAATAAAAACCACAAAAAGAAGTACTCATTTCAATAAATCCAACAAGCAAACCTTACTTCAACTTAGCTTCACCGTTGCGGCAAGCACGTGATGTTGCCTTATTAAGCTTCAACAACTTCATCACCCATCTTCGCAAATCTTCAGCTCCCATTCGGCATACCTAAATTCATTAGTTGGTTTAACATGTAGATGAAAAATATTAACTCAAAAAATGAAGAAAATACCGAGAATTTTTTAAAGAAAAATTTTCACCATTGAATTCTATTAAACATTCTATTTGAAAAAGCAGAAAAAATTTTATTCTTCGATAGCGATAAGAACACACCTTATTGGTCACTGTGCGCAAAAAAAAAAAAAAACAAACAAAAAAAACAAAAAAAACAAAAACAAAAAACAAAACAAAACAGAGCAGCTAATATGCAAAAAGGCATTAAAACATGCAAAAAAGAAAGCAAGAAACGAAAAAATTCATGCAGGAATTTGGAAAAAAAACAAATGCAAAAAAATTTTATAAAGAAATAAATGCAATCAAACATCACAGCTTAGCATGAAAACAAGTATGAAAAAACTATAAAAAATCATCTCGAGATAGGGTCACATCTTATAATGCCTCATTTCCATACAAAATAAACGTTGTTCGAAAAATTACTATTATGTAACAATAAATAAAAGAAAAAAATATTTGAACGTAATTGCATTTGAATTTTTATGAAAGTGAAAGAGGAGGAAGGGAAAATATTAAAGTTGATGTAAAAAAAATAATAATGGGTTCAAATCTAACAACTTTTTCCCTACAAAAAAAAATGAAAACCATGAAACCCCACTCAGAAGTATGCCTGGAATTGAAAGCTCACAGATGAGGAAATAAGCAGGCGGGGAGGGAGGGGGGGAGGAGTGAGTAGGCGGAAGGAAGAGTGATGACTACCTGTACCATGGTGAAGCTTGTAATGCCACACTTCAAGCAAATTTCTGTATCGATGTTGGATATGCCAAAATTTTCAGTGGATACGTATTTCTCGGCATATCAAATCAACTATCTCACCATTATCTGTCACTTAACAATTTCTTCATTTCCTTATTATTTTTATACACTAAACAACTCTTTTCAAGCTTTGCAAAGACTCTCAACAAATTTGCACATATCGAATAGAAAAAAGTGCTCCGCATTACAGAGAGTGAGTTATGAATGTGAGGGAAGAAAGTAGTGGACGAGGGAATGAAAGAAAGGAATAAATAAATAGAAGACGAAGCAAGAGAGAAGAGATGAGAGGAGGACATCGAAAAGTGGGGAAATGAACGATGAAAAGGAAATGGTAGAAGAGAGGAGGAGAGAAGAGGGAGGAACAAAACAGCAAAAAGAGGAAATAGAAATGAAAAACGATGATGCAGAATCCTTGCTGAATATCAAAATTGATTAAAAATGAAGTGATCATTTAAAGATTTAAAAAAAAAAAACACACACACACACCTCCAATTGTGTTGGAATTTTACCGAATTCATTCCGAATATCGGCCAATGAAAGTATATGCGATTTCTCTCCAACATCGTCTCGCCGATTGGTATATCTCCCACTTCCGCTCTCATAATCTCTAAAAGCGTTCATTCGGTTATATTCTCTAATTGCGATAATAAACGCTTAATCGTAGAGAAACGAAAAATAAAAATATATTAAAATACCTCTCATAAAACATCGGTTGAAATATGCAAAAACCTAACGAATAATAAGCTGCCAAACAATGGATGATTTGATAATGATAAGTTCGCAACATTCTACCAAAGTAAACTTTTATAGTAGGATGATTAGATAACTGCGGTAGGATCATCAATAAAACGACTATTGGGTAATGATGTTCATTAGATTAGGATCGACCATTATCTAGCTCTTTCCCTAAGAACTCATCGTGACCTAATCCAACCTATATCCTTCCCTCCTCCCCACATCTGTTTCCATAAAAAGAGAGGGAGAAAAGAATTAATCCCGCATAATCTTAAATATTTTTATTAGTTTATAAAAACATCTAATTAATTCTCTTCTTCTCTTATTTATCAAAAAAAAAAGCAGTGAAACACTTACGGTTGATAAACAAACAATAAACTTTGAAAAAAAGACATTCAAAAAGATGACGTCATTTCACTACATTAAAAAAACCAAAAAAAAAAACTATACAGCGAAAGACCGCGATTCCATCTCTCAAACAAAAGCGAATGAGAAGCTAAGTGAAAATAAAAGCGCTGAATAGCCTAGGAATATGAATGAAATTCCTAACTCTATGAAGATATTAGATATAATATATAATTAAATATTCTTTTATAAAATTTCACTTAATTCCAGATTTATTCACGAAATATATCACTTTTCATCCTTCAAACAATCTTGCTGAACGATGTTTGCTGTGTCAGTCGAATCATTCATTCCTGTTCCACTAGTCCCCAACCTCCATTCCGGGAAGGACAACAACTCTTTATCATATAACAATGACGCCGCAAACAACATGGTTTGGTGGTAAAGTTTTGTAAACCAAACAAGATCCCCGAAGAGTATTTCCCATTAGGTAATATTTCCTACCAGGAAACGACTTGTTCCCGTGGGTATATCTCAGTATTTACCATCTTAAAGCAATAATCTTAGTCAAAGCTACATATCGAACACGACATTCAATCATATAATCACCTATATAACCTGAAGTCTTTTTAAGCTCTATAGGGCAAAACTTAGAAAAAAAAAAAAAACAATAAAAGAGAGATGAGTTCAATTTGCACTGAAGAATAGTATACAACGCCAGCCAATTATGTTTAAAGCCATATACGACAAACGAAAAACTTACATTTCAACGATTCACATTTGATTTTAATCGTTATTACAAAAGTTTTCTCAAAAACAAAAACATAAAATAAAAAATAAAATTAGAACAAACCACCATTATTCTTAATGAATAGCGAAATCCCCAAGAAAATGATCCACTTTTTCAATAAGCTTATACTACCCTACTTCTAAGCAGTATTATGCAGCTTGTACCTTTTTTGTGCAAAATTCAGTTTTTTTATTGAAAAACTGATTGGAATTTTCCAAAAAAAAATTTCTCGGAGAACTTTCCTTTTGCAATAATAAAAAATGGACTTTATTCCAAGATACAAAGATTTCTATTCGCTTTTAAAAACAGTAGGAAAAATTCCCATCCTCTTCCCAAATGGGTAATAACAAATCTCACTCGCTTCCGAAATGGGCAAAAAAATTTCCAGCCACTTTCAGAATTGGTTCATTATTGCACATTTAAGAAAACTCCACTTCCCCCCGAAATTGTATCTTAGACTTACAATAAAAAAACATGAATTTTCTAAAAAGAAAGAAGAGTTCAGCTGTTTCTATACGTTGACAAGCAAACATTAAAGATAAAAACCAAAATTCTTGCATTGTTTCCTTGATATCCATAATCTCACCCTCTTCCATTTTGTCGAATTCCACTCACCTGAAAATGAATACTAAATCCTTCATTCCACACCTATCTTGTTTTGTTTTTGTTTTTTTCAATACTTAAATATTCACCTTTAAACACGTTCCTCACTAGTTTAATACTCAGTAATGTCTATCTTCAAACGCTTACTCTGGAAAGTTTATGCAAATTTTTTACTTTTCCATACCGTCCATATCTATCTCCCTTCTCTTCTTCTGTTATGAAACAATATTCACTGTCTAAAAAAACAAAAAAACAAAAAAAAAACAAAAAAAAATTAAAAAAACCAAGGGTGAGCAGAAAATTTTCTAATAAATATCGCCTCTCATAAACCTCATCAAATTAACAAATATAAATATGGCATCGTTCCGAAAGATGTTCTTTTAATGGCTTAATGATCCAACAGCAAAACTTTCATCGATCTTTATATAAGGCATTCTACTCATTTGCACCAAAATTATACCCATGTAGAATTCGTAACGCTAAGATCAATGATTATACTTTTTTACCAAACATTTTTATCACTCATATTTTTTACCCTTCCCTCGCTCTATCTCCATACAAAAAATAGCGAAAAAAGACTGCCCAAAACGCTTCGCTAATAAATATACTCATCGTCAATTCAGCAAATATCTCAATAACGAAAAAAAAGAAGTAAAGCAATGACGTCATACTTAAAAGTACTACTAAATATAAAGCATCGCATATCTACTTTTAGCTTCCGATATGGAGGAATATTTCAACCGCAGCGCTTATTTAGCAACGCGCCAAACCGAGTAAACTGTTTGCGGGAAGGCCTACATCATAGTTTTTTTTTTTTTACTTATGCAATAACCAGCTCTTTCCCACTTCTACTTTCCTTCGTATCTTTCCCGCATAGCACTACTATTTCACTACCGATTATTATACCTTAAGCTATAAGTAGTATTGGTCTAATTCGTTAAGATTCCTTCTATATTATTCTGCTCTCCTTATAAGCAATATTCAACTTTCCATCATAATCTAAACTTTTTTACCTCAATCAATCAAAATGAAACCTATTCACCGTTCATCATTTACTATCTTCCATTCAAACAATCTGAACTAATATAACATTTCAACGCGCATAAATCATGAATAGGCGAACCCCCTCTCTCTTATATTTCAGTTAATCAATCGCTGATAACGTCATAGAGAAATTAATTGCTGAGGATATTTATAGTTGGGGATTAGGGATATTTTTTAATTTGGAAAAGGAAAAGTTCTCCCTAAAAGTGGGATCAACTATCGTTGTCAAAGACCTTGAAGACAAAAAAATCAGAAAAAAAACCAGAAAAAGAAAAAAATAAACCTAAAAAAAACCTTATAATTTAATTTAAATGATCGTCAATGACTTATCACTAAACTGTAACGAATAAATAAATATAATTACTGTAAAAACTAAAAATCAATCAACTTTCGAGTGAAATATTTCAGCTGATATCTTAAAGATGAAAGCAAAACTGTAAGAGAAAATAAACAAAAATGCACTTACGATTCGGGTTATAAGATTTAACACGTGTTCCTAAGTGATATTACCTGGAATAGGTCAAACTTAAATATTTAAACAAAGTGAAATTGCAAAAAAAAGAAATCAATATTACATCAAACAATGATTATTAGTTCAAACTTGAGTATAACTCTTGATGAATAAAATAAAGCAGTGCAAAGCGAAAAAATACTGCAATCAAATAATAAACGATTGGGGAGCGCATTAGGCTACTTTACCTTGAATAGAGTCTTTTTCTTTTCTATAAATATGTTTTGTAATTGAAATGAAACTTAAAGATATAAAGCTCACTTAACAAGAATAATGGCTAGCTACCGTATGCTAAAACAGTAGGCATTTTTCCAAAAGTGCTCAGTAAACCGACCGGTCTCATCAATGTTTAACATAACGGTAAAATAATGTTTTATATATTTCTTCTCATATGACCGACCGGTCGTTTAAATGCTCAAAAAAAAAAAAAATCCTACTCAGAAATGTCGTCATATTTTATCGGTTGATATTCTGAGCACAAGAAAATGGCGCTATCAAAAAAAAAAAAAAAAAATCGGAAATTTACACCCGTTGGATGGGTGTCCATTTATTGGCGACGCTCTCTGTCAATTCTGAGATGAGGTTTCGAGACTGCAAATGCCCAAATAAGAAGTTCTTCCCTTTCCTTCCCTCAAATCCTTTTGTCGACACTTAAAATTCGCGGAATTTTCAAATGACATCCCTGGTTAAGAGTCGATTCTACATATCTAAGAACCACATTAGGGAACGGTGATCCGAGGATCTATACAAGTGGATCACTCTTAGAAGAACAAAGCTGCTGTTGAGCTGTTTATTTTAGGGCAACAACCTCACATCTCACTAAATCATGCAAATTAAGGTAACTGTATGAGACATAACATTCCAATTGTATGACAAATGAAGTGCTATACGATTTCATTGCCATTCGTCTTTGTTTGCGATAGAAGCATTTGGCTAACAAGTAATAACATAGTTTCGAGTTTCACTATCATAGATGAAGCTTAAAATTTGACGTGTGTCGTCGAATCTCGGTCACTAACGAAAGAAACAAAATTAGATCGATACGAAAGATGATGTCAAGTTGCATAAGCCGACGAATTCACAAAAATAGAAATGACCGCGATTCTGTGATGACCACGATCGTGTGGATGACCATAGAAATGACCACGATCGGCTAGTCTGCTTAAACCCTTGAGCTGGCTTAGTCAAGTTTCTCTGGTGTTTGACCAAGCCGGAACAGCGGATGAGTAAGAAGACACGAGAAATTTTTATCCTCTTCCAATCCACTCCCCATCCCGTCCTCCTAAAGGGTATTTGTTATTCGTCTGAAGGATAAGACTCGCATATTTTGCAAGCAAACTCTTGGCAATCCAGAAGTTACATAGTTATTCCAAGAATTGTCGTTGCGAAATATTTACCTGTCTATCTAGAATTTAAGTGCATTAAATTATATGACGATATACCATTTTTTCTTCGTATAAATATAACAAAAATGCATAAAGAAATTGAAGTAAAGAACCTAAAATGAATAAAAGTACCACCTTTTACTAAAAGTCGGAAAAAAAATCAAAGCTGAACTATGCACTTCCACCTGTGCCATTAAAAAACACCTAAGGCGAATCTAACACGACACCAAACAACCGCACTCAAACGCCTCAATAAGGAATAACTACCGGTATGGAAGGAAACGCGAAAAGATTTACACTTTTTTAAAAATATCTTGAAAGGAAAATGCGGGAATTCAAATGGGTGAAAATTATTGACGAATAAGATAGCAACGATTCTCATAGGAATTCGACTTCCCATATCGATGGGAAAATTCATTCATAATATATCTGTATATACCTATGAAAATATACCTACAAAACATATTTAGATATCCTTAAGCAAATACAACGAATGGAATAAATGGGAAAAGAATAGCTGCACATATTTTCTCTAAAGTAAACAGCAGCTGTTGTACTTCCTAATAAAAGGGATATAATGGGGGGGAAAAAATGTAACTATTTCATTGTTGTATTGCTCCGATATTAGTATTTTCCACTTAAATCTTTCAATTTCTTCCGTACTATATATCCATTTAGAGATAGTCTGATTACATACAGGTGTGCTGGTTTGTTACCTTGGTTATAATAATAAATTATATAAAGGTATGCTTTAATTTTCAATTTCATGTAAATTTTAAAGTACCATTTTTGATGAAAATTTTCTGCTAGATAATTTTATGTATTTTGCTTCGTTAAACTATGGTGAATACTCAAGTGACATGTTATCATCAATCATTTTTGGTACTTTTTTGTTGGAATTTTTATTTCCGAACATTTAATCTATAAGATGTAAGCGTTGATCAGTGGCCAATCTACTTGAAAATTACTTATTAGGTGTTTTTTTCTTGCAATTTATTTATTAAAAAATTGGAATATAAATAATATTTTCTTTATACCTATCTATTTAAAAATTAGCACAAATGTCTTTCTATTCGAATATGTAAAATTTTTGAATTACTTTCGATTAATTTTCTTAATTTTAGGCAATAAAATCAATATTCCTAAATATCATTTCCAAATGACTGTCACCTATTCGGCGGATGTGGCCAATGCAAGTATTGTTAATTTTATAAAGACAATGCTTCGTTGGAGAGGGAGTCTTTGGAAGAGTATCTATCAAGAGCTTTTTATATGGTGTATTCTATATACGCTATTTGCGTTGGTTTATTATTTAGCGCTCAA
>JAAVTS010002418.1:0-30058 GCA_022845575.1 Baylisascaris ailuri
ACACAGTACACAGTATACATATAATCAGAAGTACATACGTACAACAAATTTGCCTGAAACAAATATCGTATAAGCGTCTCAAAATGAATTTGCACATTTTCGTGAGAATAAAAGTCATCCGTCGCTAAAAATATTCATGGGGAAGATTTCTGCTAGTAACACAGCAAAGTTTTTCATTCAAGTCCCGTTCGCACGAAAACCTCGAAGTTTTCTTAAAGTTAAAGATGATATATGGCTGCAGTCAAATGTAATTCTAGATTACAAGGACTATAAATAATGAGCAACTTAAAATAAACAAAGTAGCGATAACGGATACTGATATATGGTTGAATGTGCAAATCTTGTAGTCATGCGACTTTTTATTTTAATTAAGTACGATAAGATCGTTTTCTAATCAGTAAATAAGGAAAGCTATCTTTTAGTTTTCAAGCCAACCAACTTTCCAGTCTACCAACTTTTCCGGGCCAGATTTTTGCCAAAAAAATATTCGCAAATGGTCACAAAAGTTCTTTGTTTATTCATATTTGTCCAATAAATATGTCAAAAATTTGGGAAAGCAAAACGTTTACAGTTAGCCGCTAAGCACTGTAATTTTTATAGTCTTAAAACAAATCTTATAAGCTAATCAGCATTTACTCGCTACCTTTCACTTTACTTCTCTTCCCTTATGCCCCATTCAAAAAGTGCTTCGTTACATAAAGCTGTCTGTCGACTCCGGCTTCACATAAGCGACTGAGTGATCACATAAGTGACCACATCTCAAATTAAGGTAATCGCTAAAGCAGTTATTTTAAAGGATGTTTTCATCGGCCACAACGATAGATTATCGATGGAAAGCGTGAATAAAACAGCATAATAGTAGTAGTAGTAATAATAATAATAATAATAATAATAATAATAATAATAATAATAATAATAATAATAATAATAATAATAATAATAATAATAATAATAATAATAATAATAATAATAATAATAATAATAATAATAATAATAACCTCATTGTCTGTTCCATCGTGCAACATTTTTTTAATGTCCTCCATCGTGAAGTGACTTTTCGATTTGCCTCTTTTTGTATCGTTTAACTGAAGCAGTTCAGAGAGCATTGCCAGTGCCATCTCCTCGGATATATCTGCGATGGTCGACGAGCTATCGGTGAAATTCAGTTCGATTGGACTGTCGCGTCCGGTTGCAGACGGTTGCTTACGCAATGGCACTTTAGAGACCTCCGAAATTGTAATATTTTTTATAATGGGTATCGTTTGCTTAAGTGTTGAAGAACGAGCCGTTTGCTGCATTGGTTTGGTAAGGTTGGCCTTTAATTGACGTTGTGTGGCGGCATGTGAGGCAATGAACGATGCTCTCTTGGGATGAACACCGCTGGGTAGTGGCACTAACTGTTGTCCAGTGAGTGCTTTTTGTGATGTGTGTGGCTGTGCCGATTGACAACGATGCGCCGCCTTTGCACACTACAAGTGCAAGTTTTAATTATATCCCCTTATATCGTTACTATTCATTATTTCATCCGATTTGCTTATCTAGGAAATGTTCATGTTCACATAAGAACGAAAAACACAAAAATTAGCACCTCTGGTTTACGAAGGTAATTTTGAGCAGCCTCCGGAAAGACTATTGTAAGGATTCGCATAGAGATTGATAGTTTTATCTGAAATCAGCAACCAACTAACTCACTGGTAGAGACCTCAGTGATTGAATCGCGCGAGAAAATTTCATAAACTCTTATAAGTATTTAGTCTATGGCATTCTAAAAAATATGATTGCTATTATTTTTTAAATCTTTTTCAATAACAGTGAATAAAAATTCTGCTTTTGAAAACACTGTAAGTGATCTAACTAGAATATATTTTAGATAGATAAAGGTACTGGAAATATTCGATTTCCATTCCATTCATATAATTACTTTATCTTCAGCGTTTTTCCGAACAGATTAAGGCAACCTGGATGTCTTTTGACGAAACAACATTCTAATCATCTGTTTAATTCCGTTGATAATTTTTATATCAGCAAAGATGCCGTTGTCGAAAGAGAATGATTCTGGGAACCTTTAATAAAAATTCGATTTTATGGACACTTTTTGTTCTTAAACAAATTGTTTGGTCATTGAAAGAATTTTAGAAGTAAACTTATTGCCACTACCGATGAACTGCATCGTTATTTTGGAAACAGTTCCTTAAGCGTTTCAGAAGTCATGTTTAAAGAAAGGAAATATTCACGAACCCGATACGTTCCAGTTCCACTCCCGATAAGTCCATCAAGACCACCAAGCATTTGCAAAATCTGACCGACTGATATTGCAGTCGGTATGGCAGCCAATTGGGAGTTGACTTTTTCGTCGATAAGTTTTGGCAACATAGCGCATACCTTTGACGGGATCATTTGTTTCACTAGCTCACTGGTAACAGCCTGCAATTAAATCATTTGTATCTGACCGATGCATTTAAACTTCATTGGTACCACAAAAAAGATAATATATCGTAAGTATTTTTGGAATTCAAAAAGATGGAGGAAAAGTGGGAAGAAGCAGTGATGTTAATTTTTTTTTTTGCCGAAAGTTTTTAGCGACTCTCGGTCCTCTGAATCCTTTACTTTTAAATTTTAAGCCGTTGTATTTCTTGTGAGCGGTTGATGAGTTTTTAAAAAACGGCTAAAAATATTCTTTGTGTAAATATTTTATGAATTCTTACATAAAAAGATACCGATGAAAAAAATCGAGTATTGTTTTAGTAGAATTCGAAAGTACGAGCTCATGGGAAAGATACAATGTCTGAAAGCAATTCAATTGAATGAAATCGCTTTTTGGTAAATTGAATGAAGAAAGCGCTGAAATGAAGCGTTTAAAATATGCACTCTGAAAAGTCCATTCGATATATCACCAATCAAACCGGCACGCTCAAAATACACGTCCACATAGCCGACTGTCATCGAACATCCAGCAACTGTGATTGCGAATCGATCGCATTTCTCTTCGATGACAATTTCAACAACAAGCGAGATCTGAAACATATTTATGGTGGGCAAATTATTGCGATTTCAGAAGTGAACATTTCGAACTTGCTAAAAATTTTTGAACGATACTTCCTAAAAACTCCTAACTGAAATGGTCATTTCTGACTGCACCAGGTCACCACTTCTACATGTTTTCCGTTCAAGTAGCCTGTTTTGAAGCGCATATCAAAGATTTTTTAGTATGGAGAAATATAAACCTATATATTTAACAAACTATTCCATAGTGCAATTTATGTGAGTGCAAAGCAGCCGACTGTGGAAATACTGCGGACGTGACACACTGCAAAGAAATTGCACTATGATGTCTTTTAAGCAAACCGCTTTCTAAATGTGCACATGTGCACAAGTATTGAAATTTTTATTCATCGCTTATAACTTAAACTTAATTGACAATGCATTCAATCATTAAAATTGCTCTGAGGTTAGTTGCTGAGAGAAGAAGGAATGAGCTGCGTAGATGTCTTCGTTGTTTGTTACCAACCTTCCACATATGAATATAAATGGAAAATAAGTTTCCGAATCGTTGATCTTATCATTGCTTCCATGAGTGAATTATTCGTATTTCGAGAACAAGATGCTCCCATAGACGTCAAATATCTATGTTACTCGAACATACTGCTCGTTTGAAGCGCGAAAGGAAGCAAAACGATAGGTATCAACAATGACTTACCTGATATGCAACTTTGCAAGTGATTTTAATTCCCTCATAAATTGTCATTACAAATTATTTCTTCCTATAGAATGTTAATTCCCTCAAAAGTTTTAACTTTAAATGATTTAAGTGGGATTCAGAAATCATTTAGGAACCCGTTTCCTCTTCTTTTAACCCTTTTCCCCCTCTTATATTAATTTCTTGCTGAGCGATAAACTTCAACCCTCCAAGTTGTAATACTAAAAAGATTGACCAATATTTCGCATCGTGCGTTTTAATATTGCAGTAAATTTCAAAGGATATCCACCTGATGGGCGTTTAGTTGAACGATTCCGAACAATGCAATAGGAAGAAGAAGGTTGAGATTTCCTCCAAGATTAGCTGTTATGCTGCAAATATGTATTTAGATTAGAAGTAGAAAAACGAATTCGTTCGTTTTAGTTCTGTCAGACATCTATCTCCCTTGTAATTTCCCTTTTATGGACCATATGCTACCACCTAGACACCAACAGCTACGTCCACTTAGTTGACGGAAATATGGAAAGAAAATTGGATGGAAATATGGTCCCTTCAAAAGGCCAATAAATGAAAAAAATCACCTCAAAGGAAAGTTTTTTAGAACCTCATAATTAAGTGGCAACAGAATTCTATGGATTGATTCAATAAGACTGAAATATATCCGAAAATATTCAGCTACAAGAAGCACAAATAATTATACCCGATGTCGAAGTTCTGCGCCGAAAGAACGATTTTATTGGGTGTATCGGGATAGACGATCACTCTTTCTGGGCATCGATAACGCGAAACAAAGATATTGTATAATTTCAAGCAACCCTCAACCTAAACTTATGCAATTAGACAGACTGTTTTATAACCTGAAAAAGATGCTAGCCACGAAGTGAAACAATTCAAATCAGTCGATGTGCATAATTTTTTCTACGATATGACCCGTATAAAAAATTCAAAATAGAATTTGAATTAATTGTTATTCTTGCAATGATAGAATATTGGGGTTCAGGACGAGTAGCTATAAACAGCGTTATAAGTGCAATGACCTGTGCTAGATAATTTGAAACGTCATCGCTTTGCGGTAAAAATTGATGCGCCCATATGGGAAGAAATTTACCAGAAAGCAGAGGTCTTTTACGATGAATTTGTGCATCTAGGGCATGCAGTTCTTACGATTTCGTTAGAAAAAGTAAAGTGAGATTGCCTTTAGGTTATTGCCTTAATCAACATTTGAACGAAATTAAAAGTCACGGCTGCTATCAACGCAAATGGACAAGTAGTTGTAGCTTGGGAAATCCATAATTTCCGCCATTTTTTTCAGTGGAAAACAACTTTCTTTTTTCAGCTAGTTCTTTCCGCTCCTGTCCCCCACTTCACTTATCCTTTCTTCTTCCTTCTTCTTATCATGTATTTATATGAGTTTACTTACAGGCAATCCTGGCAAACATTCTGTAATTGGTGGTATTTCGGCATTGATAATTTGTTCATTGAGAATATTGGCGAAAAGAACGCTCATATACTGGAAAGCTGGACGATTCAAACGAGCCCTGAGACCACCGATGTTCTGATCACATCCCGCACTGAAAATACGCTCTTTTTCGATAGATCGTTCAGCATATGAGAAAAAAATTTTTTTTTCACTGATTTCTTTTCACTCACACATTTATTTCAATCAGCAGAGCATTCGTTACGAATGAATGTCTCTTCACATCGCTTCCACCTGTCTTCACCCAATGCCCCTCTGATCGATCTTGCGGTCTTTTTTAGAGAGTCAATCCATCTCATTGCAGGTCGGTCTCTACTTCTTGCAGGTCGGTCGCGTGCAGGTAAAGGTTTAGGATGTTCTCCCGCCCGTCGAATGCTGAAAAGTCGACTCTCCGTTGTTCCTTTTATGACTATTGAGACTTATTCCTCCGACGTCGTCCCGATGAGATGCTGGGCGGCTTGGCTCAGTTGAGCGGAGCGAACACTCTGGTCGCAGCTTACTTACAATCGACCGCTCAGTAGCCAGTGCAAGAGCCAATGCCACTCGTAAGTATGCTACTGATTTTGCAGTTGCATTCTTGATGTGCATCCAGAGAATTGAATATTCACTCTTTTCAATGAGCGAAAGCAATGTAGAATATATTTTAATATTTGATGCTTATGTAAGAAGTCTATGAATAAAATTTTGCAGTTGTACGTTATGCAACTGTTCCAAACATTATTTATTGCTCTTTTGCTATTTCCATTACTTGATTGAAGAACGAATAAATATTCACTTATTTCTTTGACGGTATAAGAAGTAATAATTCAGATAAGCAAACAAAATGACATACAATAGAGCATATGGCTGCACCAAGTACCGCTGAATAGGCTGTTGATAGCTGGATTGTACCGGCGGCCGAATCAGTGCCCCATTACCTCTCCATTGTTGCGTGCCTCCTTCGATAAATACAACGACGGAGAAGATCACTGCCCACTGAGTGATTTATCAACAACTTGCATGTATATCACATAAAAGCCATAAGGTACATTTGCGAAGTTTTAATCTAGGGGGCTAAGGTCGGAACTAAAGAAACGTGGGCTAGGAATCGGTGGAGGTATGCTGCACAGTACAGGAAATGTAGAGGATTGTGACAAAATAGTGTCCCCATAACTCGCATTATACCTGCATCATAGGGTCGGAAAGTCTTCTCGAATGATCCAGTTTCATGATAAGGTTATGTGCAAAATCTGTTTGTTCAGTTTTTCCATTAGTTTAAACCCACAGCAGCAACAGTCAACAATCACCTCAAGCTTTATAGGAAAATTGTATATAGTTAAGAACATATTTGGTGATAGTTTTGGATTTTATTATAGCAGCTACATACAGGATTTACTTGACTAGATAGTTCAGCACCTATAGATACGTCGGCATATTAATTGTTCCCAAGAGCTATCAAGTGAGAAAAAAAGTTGTAGTCAAAGGATTTATGGATTTATTTTGCATCACAGAATTTGAAAATACTAAATCTTACCCATAGCTTCATATCAGATGAAATGCTCGTTAATGCACAATAGCGGCTCACCAAATAAAAACACCTGAAAATTTTTCGTTAATAACCTTATTTCACATTGTTTACTTTAGCAACGATGATTTTCGACGATTGTCTGTTGGACACCTTATCGTTGAGGAATCAATCCAACTTCTTTCCAAAATATTTGTCACTCTTTTTTCAATATGTGCTATGAGAATGGGTGTCATATAATTTGTTGATAGCAAACTTTTTTCCAAAAGCTTTCGCCTTAAACACAATATGACATCCTAAGATGATGAGAAACATAACCTCGCATTTCATAGACACATTCCCCAACATTTCCCACATATCTCCCAAAAAGCCGTTTTGAATGTTGCTTTACCAAAATCTGCTTTACAAAAATTCCATCTTTTCAGAATCTCAAGTCCCGAACCAGTCGTCAACTTTGAAAAGTTGCGAAAACTTTGTGCCTCTAAAGTGAAAAGCAGGAATTACGATATGTTCGATAATGTGCATTGCTTGATCGTTGTGGTATGTCGTAGATCCATTCTTAGAACATGCGCAGCAGTTATGTTAAGAGTGCGTACTTATGTTAACAATATGTAGAACGCTTACAATGGTCGATGATTTCTACAGTAGAAACATTTATCATTGTAAACGAAGCCATAGGTAGATTACGCGAAATTTTTATTTGAGGCTTTGATCGATCTATAAATTACATAGTAAACATATCATTAATGGGGATAAACAAGAATGCAAATACTTTCGAGTGAGGAGAGAGAATGAAAAAATAAGTAATAGAAAGCGGAGAATTTACATTAGAAGGATGAAGATTTGAAAGTGAAAGCCGTGAAGCGGAAAATAAAAAATGAGTGAAAGATATCAACAGGGAGTGCAAGATGAAAATTTGTGAAATCTCTTTCTAGAGTGGTACTCCTAAACATTTTGCATGGCCATTTTAGCTGCTTATCTATAGTATTGTCCATAATCGCTAAATATTTGAAGTGCTTATTATTGCTATCTTAAGAACTGAAATTTATGATTTATTAAATTTTTCTGTGAAAGAGCAATTTTCTAGTTGTTCCATTTATGAACATTTTCCATTTGTATAGTTGGATTAAATGAGTTGAAGACAATAGCATCTTTTTAAGTGTGGCCTTAACAAGCTATAAATATTGAAGATTGGATGGAAAATTGAAAAGTCCAGAATTTTTTCCGCTCATCAAAGTCGAATATTCAGACTGAGCAAATTTTTTCGATTAGGACAATAGTAGTCGCCCACTAGTAGTCGTCGAAACTACCCTGAAGTCTATGGGCAAAGCAAGATACATAGAGCATCTTAGGTAGTGGAGTCAGAGTGGTGTCGGTTGACATATACTTTTAGAGAGAGAGAAAAAAAACAACAAAACAATTGGAAGCGCGACGGCGTCACGTTTCCCCAAATAGTGGAGTGATTTAATCAGGGTGGTCGTAAGAAAACAGTTCGAATTGTGCCGAAAACGGTTTGACATAGGAAGTGAACCGGTCTCGGCACTAAATGATCCGGTTTGCTTGCAGCCTTTCTCCCGCCTGTTCGTAAACACGCTTCCTGGGGTGCCTGGCCACCTCTTCTTGGTCATCCTTTCATTCGATTTCCTCATCTCAGTTTGTCTGGCGTGAAAGCTTTAAAATCCTGTATTTTGCGGCATTAATCCGTTTTTCAGAGAAGAGACGAAAAGTTTATCAGGCATTAGATATACAGCAAACGCATATTCACGAGCTAAATGTGTTCATTTCGCATATTTTCAATTGGTATTTTTGTAAGTTTATTTTCACTTATAGTTAAATAGCTATGCAAATGTTATAGTTTTCTATGTGCAATATTGCAACAAAAGTCTTCATGCATTTCCACTAAAAATATATCTAAACCAATTATAAATCGGGCATATCTATTTCGAACTTCACTTCGAATTTCTTTTAAGACCGCTTTCAAATAGATAGTGCTTCCGCTTTCATAACTCGAAGCCATTGCCAAAGAGGATAAGAGTAAACGGGCTCTCGAGACAGTTCGGCTAACTGAAGTCTTTATATTCGAGAGTGTGAGGTCGCTGTCTTCTGCCTCCCTTCCTTCTCTCAGCTGCTTTGAAAATTTAAATACTCGGGTATACTTGTCAAAGAAGCGCTGAGCTGCTCGATGTTTCATTACTGAAACAGCCGAAAATGAACATTGGATGACTGGCTATATCGGTGTGAAATATCATTGCCGTTGCAATCAAAATATATATCTATTTTTAGATTTTATAGAAACGAATTTGCACCAGGTAGTTTCATTAAAGTACGACCGTCCTAAAATAGGCGTTTTCTGGTGGCTTTTTGTTTTTACTGTTTCTGTTTTTGTTTTCCTGTTTCTGTTTTCCTGTTTTATAAAGAAATGGTTATCGATTAGAAATGAAATAGACAAAAAAGATTTTCCCAATAATAGCATCTAGCAGTTGCATTCTCATCGAATCCCCAATCAACTCAGGCTTTTTCTTCATTCCAGTTATGTTCCTTGAGTGACCAATACCCACTTCCTTGTTCCCTTCTCGAATATGATGGAAAATACGCTCATGCAATCAGAATTATATTGAAACAAAAACAAATCTGCTAAAGATAAGTGTTATTGAATTTAAATTCATAAATAAAATGGGAAACAGAAAGTGGAATGAGTCCGCCTCTAAAGGAAATGAAAACATTGGGAACCAGTTTCTAAACTTGAGTGGACAAGAAATGTCGAAAATGTTGCTGTTTTCGTTGAAATTAATCACGATTTCTAGTGAAATGAATAAACAATATCGTTGCTTTGAATAACTAGAACGACTTTGTCTTCACCGACAACCCGGAGTTGCACTCAATCAAATCACATAGTTAATGAGCGAAAATGATGCGGGAAGGGTCACTCTCATATTATTCAAATGGTTCATTAATTCAATCCATCGATCCTATGAAATTAAACGATTTAAATGAACGATAATTTTAGCTTTTGATTTACAGTTGCTTGTTTTAGCAATCATAAAATAAAAGGCGAATAAACTTTTCCACTCGAAATTAGCAAGAATATGACCATTTGGTCAGTGTGTTCCACTATTGGTCATTTAATCAGCTACAGTGGCCGGTTAACACTATTCTTTCAAATGCTAATTCAAGCTTACTTAGTCAATCTAAAAATGCTTCTCTAAAGTTTTGAAATAATTGCAAGAAAATATTGTTAGTAATTCGACATTCATCTTATAAACGATCGCCATAAAATTTGATGAATTTTGACGAATGCTTAAGACGTAGGATTTAAAGCAACGATTCGTAACTCAAATAGAATCCTTTGCCTCTTAGGAAGGAGAAGTGAGAATATTCAACAGGAAATTGGAGCAGATTCTCACAGTGAAACCAGCGGAGAGTGTTGGGAGAAGATGGAGAAGAGAAAAGTTAACCTCAGCTATAATGCAAAAACTCACATGACCAATATTGGTGGTCTGATTGTTTCGAGAATACTTCCGGGAATATGAAAATAATTTTTTAAATATGAAATAGCATTAGTTGGTAGGCGAATACGCTGAAAACGATGACAAATTCGTTCATTTTGTAATTAAATTCCAGAAATTTCCACCATAAAATTACTGTAATAGTTCTTGTTGCATTCATATTCAGATAATCAACACGACTGCTTTTATATCGATAACGTACGGCATCAAAAGCTTTCACATCTAGGTTATGCTCCATACGTCGTATTTGTTAGAAATCCATTTTCGCCCTTTAAACATGCGCCCATATCATGCGAATTCAGCGACTTCCCACTGAGCTATGAAGCAAAAATTTGTGATGATTTAGGGCCGTTTTCGTGTTTTCTTAAGCGTTTGAGATAAATCTTCAGATGAGAAGAGTCGAATGAGGAGGATTAACAGAACACGCTAAAGATATCGGTTGATCTAATCGGCATCGTAATGAAAAATGCGCAGAAATCTATTTGCATAATTGCAACCATAAAATGCACTTGGTGGTATGGTCAACACGTTTTGAATGAACGCTTTCAGCGTGTAATGCTTCCAGCAATAAACAACGGCATCACCGCATTGTTGTTTATAAGCCATTCGGTTTACAGATTTATCGGCTTTTTAATGTGCATATACTAGAAGATGAATTTTTCCGATTGTTTAGAGATAATGCGTCAATGGCGGTATGTGAAAAATCAAGAATGATCAGGGGCTGCCATACTCGATGGACTCTTATCATCCGTTAAGTACATACAACAATCGTTTTTTTTTTATGAAGTATACAGTTGAGAGGCAACTAGAATAAAAAAGTAGGCATGTGACGATGTGTTTATTAATTTCTTTCATTTATTTAGAGAGGTTTTATGTTTTCTGAAATGTCATGATCTCTAAATCAACAGAAATCTCGAGCTTAGTTGATCTGAGATGAGTGCTGCACGATTCTACACAGCGTTTATATCAATATTTCAATACCCAATTACATTAGCGTGGAGTTGCACCCTCATATTGGAAGAAGTAGCACAAAATAAATTAGTACTTGAAGTGTTTTTTCCATGAATTGAACTCTATGAAATCTATGAGAAATCTAAGCACTCATAATTCTTGATTGTATTGCATTGACAAATAATTTTTTGTGAATGACATTCATCGAGTCATTCAGCCGAACAACTTCATCGGGACAATGGCTTGCAATAAGTCTAGACCCTCATCCTAAGCACAATAACGATGAATTGACTTAGCAGCATCCCACACGAAATTATGAAACATATAAAATTATGAAAGGCATCTACTTTTTTAGTCATTAAATACCCCATAAAATACATATTGCAAAAACGTTTATCGGGATCAATGATGGTCAACCAGCATAGGAAGGGTGAGACGAAGTCGAGAATCGGTTGCCTCTTCCCAAAGCGTCTTCATCACTTCTTGTTGCATAGACTGTTAGTCTTCCATAATAACCGACAGCGGAGGGTCACTTCATCCTCACAACAGCCCCTTACTCCATCAGTCTAAAATACACTTAACCTTGTAATGATATCTACAATTCATTTGTTGTCGATCAATCCGCATACATTCATTGTGCATTAATCTGTTGAGAATACTGCATTGGAGGTACGAATGAGTGATGTATTATATTCTCAACATTAGGGAAGTTGTTGGATTTAACGCAGAATTTCAACAATGGTGCGTGGATTGTTCAGATATTACCAAATTAAGTATGAGAATTCATTCCAAATAATCAAAGCTAGAAATTTTCCAAAACTAAATTGTTAAGAAGATTGTTCAGATAATGACTAACTCATTAACCGATCATTTTCAGCAGAATTGCTATTTGGATATTATTTCAGCAATAACTTTGCTTTAAACTCTCAACACGTTCATATTTTTGCTTTCCATGTAATCCACAGTATCCGACTTTTGCCCTAGACTGTTAATCTTCTATAATATCCGACGGACTGCGTAACTGATCTCTGTTATGGTCAGTTTTCACAATTTCTGGTGCCTTTTTATGTCTTTTTTGACCGTTATATATATCAAAATGTGAAGCAAGTGGTATCGATATGCGAAACTCGACTTTCATTCATTGCTGCAACTGTTGCAGTAATCGCGTCATAACGCTACGGCCCCCGCCCCCACCCTCNNAAGTTAGATGAGGATAAAGCGTTTGCTTACAGTCCTTTGCTAACAGTCGTTAGATGAGGATAAAGCGTTTCTGTTCTAATGCCTGTTCTTCAGTTTTCTCTCTCACCTCATACTTATTCCATTTTCGATATTGCAACCTCATTAAGGAACGCAACCAACCTCATCAAAAGTTGTTCATATGGATCGACATTTTTTGCATAATTTTTGAAGTTCCGCAGTTTCGGTTTTTACGAAGAGTTCGACTCTTTCAATAAAGCCATTAACGTCTATATCTCAATGTCTATATGCGCAAGTACACAATTTCTGCCTAAAAGTCAATTTCTTCGTTATGTGACTAACGAATATCCATTCAATAACCCCACTAGATTAGTGCTAATTAATTTTGTTATCATAAAAAAATATCTATAAGATTTAATGGAAATATTATAAGTGAACTCTGATTTAAGTAACAAATCGTGTTAGTTTTATTTTGTAAGTCTGTTCGATGATATTAATTCATTCGACTCAAATTCATTGGTAATTTTAAACAAAAATTTATCTCGTTGATTATTGATTTGATTCGGCAACAAAATACTGAGCATTGTTTAATACTGCAATCAAGAATCGGTAAATTTCAATATTTGTGAATAGCAAAAATATAGCAAAAATGATAAAGGAATCGTTATAACGATTCTAGTTATATTCGTTGTTAGCTTAGAAACTTGTCGCCATTCATGCGTAGGTGAATGTTATACCGTGTGGGATATCTTGAAATAAAGGTCGCTAAAAACTCCTATATTATATTAGTGAGTTTTCTTCATCTCAAACCTAATTTCTTTTGAATCCTACGATTCATTAGACGTCATCAATAGTAATCATTTTGCATGTTATGCATATGAAACGCTATAGCTAACTATTCTAATTCACAATTTATAAATGTGTTGACTTTCGTTTATCATTATTGTTAACTTTATTATATTTACAGGTGTCTATATATGGAATTAATCCACAAAAATTTCCTCTATAATCGGCTAACAATCACTTCTCTTAACTAATGTTTCAGAGAACTCTTAGAAAGTACTTTTGCCACATCAGACTGATTACTGTTTTTTGACGTGGTAGATAGTACCACCATTTGTTATTTTCAATAGTTTTATTGGCCGTATGGAAGTATTTTAGTGATATTCCTAAATTTTAAAATTTTCAAATCTTTATCTCGTTTGCAGCAAGAGTGTTTCTCAGCTTATTGCAGAATAAATGGCATTACGCTTTTTTGGTCTCGAACAATACTTCACTGCAAAGTAAGCTTGGTATTATTGAATTATTGTGATCATATAAATGTAGCTCGAGAATGAAGTCAATTTAATAGAATCTACTGATCGATTGATTTGTCGGTTTAGTGGGAAATGATTAAACATCTGAATGGATATTACCCTCTAAATGTTATTGCCTACAAGAAGAACTTTTTATTACTCAATATTTAACAACGGATTGCCCAATAAATACAAATATCGTAATCACTCCAGTTAGTCTAGTTGATCAGGATCCAATCCTTATATCATAAACTTACCACTTCCCTATGATAATTTGCTTTATTTGACCAATTTCTTTTGGCTTTTAATGAATTTTCCCCACGATGATTTATCTCACAATTGATTGTGAAAATTTTGTTGAGAGCCAATTGCCGTTAACAATTCATATAAATATTAGCGGACTAATGCAACCAGTGTCATTTAGAAGGGAATGACGGTAATTTCGTTTGTGAGATGATATCTCGAAGAATTAGCAAATTTTTCGAACGACATTTTTCAGGAATCTTGCATTTATAAGAAAATCTGCTTCTCCGAAGCGCTGCTGAAGATATAGATTCTTTGGCCTAGTTGAAGCTGGATGTGAGAAATGATGAGCATGTTGCAAAAATAAGCAATTGATTGCAGTGGCAAATTGTACAACTGTTCGCCATATGCACAAGAGTATTGGCAAGCAACAACAACTCGCAATATTGGTATTGGGATTCTCTACTTAGCGGCTTAACGTATCAGGTGCCTTTCTGTTGTTTAACTCGTTGATTGATATGTATAAGAACATATACGAAAATTTATGAAAATTCCATACTTTGCTGCTTGCAAGAAAATTTTCCAACCAAATCGCCAATGTTCAAGTGGTTCACTTTTAAATACATCACAGACATTGAAACAGTCAACTAATGAGTTATCGTTGCACTGGCTACTCGCATTATCGAAGTCCAGATATCTTTTCGTCAAATTTTCTTAAAACTTGCTATCGTATTAAGAGACCATATGACAACCTGGATATCCATAAGATAATGGAATCACAAAAATATAAAAATGTTTTAGCATGAGCTGAAAAGCTAATATCAAGCTATTAGTTTTATGCTTTGATTTTTTCTGAAATATCCCCTTAAATAGCGGAAACGTATGGATTCACTTTGGATCTAATTGGTGAAAGCAGTTAGTGTCGGTTTAAATTTTACGATGGATTTTTAAGCAATACCGAAAAAATAATTCGCAGCTTTGAGAAGTGTTTAATTTCTTTGAAAAAAACCTCTTCCATAATTTCATGGAAAGACAACTTTAAAGAAATCCCAATCCCTTATTTCCAATGATATCATAAAATAAAAGTTTAATACCAATAAGTTGAATATTGTTAACTATAGAGCAAATCGCTAGATAAGATTGTAGATGCAATCTGTTTATAAACAACGAAGAAGTAATTCTTGATAAGTGGTTTTAATAGGCCATTTAAAGGCGTTTAAAAGAAACGAATCACTTTAGACATAAAGAAAATGGGATCGATTGGACATTTACACACTTGGCAATCGCATTTAATTGCTTTATTATAAAAACTATTTGAAAGGTCAATCATCTGCCCAATGCAGTTAAATTTTTGCTTTGAAACTATGGGGCTTTGTTTTTAGTTGCTATATATTCGTTGCTTATATGTGATTAGTTAACCAAAACAAATACGGCATTCATGCTTCAAAATTATGTTTTTTCTCGGTATATTGGAAATGATTTGTTTGACGATTAATGCCGATTTGTCTGGATATTTCACGATTATTGGTGCTAATTTATGTTCGTATATATGTATCATTGGCAGCATTGCGATCGGTAAAATTATTTCAGCAAATTCTATCAAATAGTTGAGAATTTACATAATTGTCTTTGAAGCAAATAGTGCTACTGATATCGCTTATCGCTTAAATAGCTGATTTATCTTCGAAAGTGATTTGTAATCAATTACCCAAGAAGGAATACCTGTGCATACGTGGGCTTTTACATCTGAGCTTTTGCATACGTGCATGTGTTTGCATCTGTTCCATCTAATCCGATGATTTCAAACCGGAAGCAAGTAAGGAACAGCTTCTATATCATCTTTGACATATGTCCTCAAATTAGAAAGAAGTTATGAAATATCAGGAACTTTTCGAGCACTTCGCGCTACTTTCATATTCATTTTAAATCGACACTATCTCTCGTAACGGATATTCAGGAGCAGTCGTTGGAATAAAACGTCAAAGGTGGTACTTTGCAAAGTTTATTACTTTTAAAATATCAAAGATTTATTCAAGCGATAGTGTTGGATTCCTTTGCCACCAATAAAGAATGCAACCAAAAAAGCGCATATGCAAAGATGAAATGCACAGAAAATTAACATTAATATAAGTGTCGTGATATCTGTCGATAGTGTTTGTTACGAACTCTCTCAGTATTGATTTAGAGGCCACCTGGTTAGAGCTGGTTGAATTTTTTTTTTTTGTCTTTTTTGGTGTAGCTGGTTCAACAAGTTCAAGTGGTTATGAAGAAATGTTCATGAGGATCACGTCTACAAGTCTAAGTTGTTGCAGACATTTTTTGGAATCGCTTAAAACTGATGTGCCCAAATGAGGTATTGCTGATGTCTTGTGCTTTTTCCACCGCATTTCTAAAAATCAACGATCTGAAGAACCTTTATAAAGCTAAGTGTGCTTGAAGATGCAGTAAAAATGCTGCACAAAGTCTTTAATTCACTTCAATTCGTTTCACATAATTTAGAGCAACTCAGCCTATTCTTTTGGAAACGTTATAAATATGAATATTTGTATTTGGGGATTTATATTAACAATTCAAACAAATTGATTCTCTGTTAGGACTCGAAATGTTGACTTTGGGCACTGACTTCAACAAACCATACTCGAACCCAAACCATGGCTCACAATCCGATTCTAGATTGCGATTTAGTTGCCTTCGAGTTATTTCGGCATTAAATTGCGGAGTCGCCCGTTGGTGAATGAAACCTTAAATGGTGGACAATAGCAGTGCCTTCAGGCATGTGGACGGGCTCTTGTTATTGCTGCATTTTACTCGCATTTGATCGGTGTCTGGATTTATGGAAGCCACACTTAAAGGACACACTATTCAAAGGACGTCGAACGTGGATTTGGCTTATCGGCTGTGCTATCTACGTCAGCTGCTTTGTGTTCCATAATAAGCCGGTCATATACGATTCGGCCTATTCAACATGGTTCTTTGACCCCCATATTCCCAATAGTCCGGTTGGCTTGTTATGTGCAAAGTTTGTTGAGCACCTTTCCAGTTTGCATTTTCAAGGACATAGGCGCACGCGCATGCATACGTGTGTGCGTGTATGCGCGCTTAAGTGTGCTCGAAATGTCGGCGTGTGCACATGCGCATTTTCACGCACACGTGTTTGCACATTCACGCATATAGTTGTGTGCATGTGCTTCTTTCTGCGCGTATGCGCACACAGCTGTGCATGCATGTGCATGCACCTGCGAATATTTATGCATGTTTTCAACGTGCTTCTATGTGAACATATGTGTGTGTGCTTGCGTGAGTGCGTGCTTTGTTGTGAATGAGTTACTAGCGTCAACCAGCACATTGAAAAAGGAAGACAACTGAAAGGTAATTTTCATTTTAATTGAATCGGGGAAAGGTTAATTTTTTGTTGAAGATTTACCAATCGGCGGGTCACATATGATGAAGCCATGACACATTGTTTAATTATCAGTTTTGCATATTGTTATAATCATTCGGTTTAATGAATCAATTCACCAAAGGGTACAAACCCTGCCAATATCATTCGCACACATTATCAGTATTTCTTAGTCGCTAATTATTTAGGTGCAACTGAATAGGTCTTAGTCAAAATTGTTGCCCATTAGAATATCCTCACTCTCTTCTATGGTCTTTTGAAACTTTACTGCAACATTTTTGTTCTATAAATTTCGATATTTTATTAGATAAGAGAATAACTATTGCTTTATTTAGTATATGAGTATCACTCACGACATCAACAATTGTATAGTGGTAGTTACGATTCCGATTCTTTATGTCTTTCTTTGTACGCTAATTTATCTTCATACGAGAGGTGCACACACCCAAGGAATCTCAGAGTCGAAGAAAAAGGTTTGCGATACTAAAGTTGTTGCTGAGGATTTATTCGAAGAGGAAATCCCTGTATATTGACTCTATTCAGTACTAATTTGCCTAAGCGAATACTGTTGAACTATAGAATCGATTCTATCATCATGTGTTAGCAATCGCCTCGTTAAAGCAAGCCTCAGTGTGCCCATTAATCCCTTGGTGGATTCTCATCGAGCCGTTTAGCCAGTAGAGGCATTTTGAATTATGAATAAGTGAGGAAGCTTATTAGAAAAGATAATACAATATGCGCTTTTGTGTCCTACTCACCTCACTGACCACTTCCATGAACTATCAAAAAGAAGGAAAATGCGCAAAACTATTTCCACTAACGTGATCCTCCAAAAAATTATCGTTTTTATAGCCCGACCAGTGAGAGAATGTATGCAAATTTTTGCCACCTCTGAATGTCCACAAGCCCTTCCAATGTTGATAGATCAACGTCGATTATGGTGTAAGAGTTCATCCTAAGGTGGTATAATATCAAGCAGAGACCGTAACTCTAACTTCAGAAGTTGCGGAGATGGAACTGCGGGACAGACAGACACACATATACACTTATGCGTCATCATACGGCATCACCACAGTGCGCTTTGCAAATGCATTTACAGAATAACCGGTTTTCACCATTTTTAAGCTTACAGTTTGCTTAATGAGAGAATCAACTTTGCTGCCTTTGTACCTGACATAAAAGCAGACTTCAATCTGTATATCCAATACGGATAAACTATAAAAGTGGTAAAACTAGTGCCGCTGTCCATAGCTTAACATACGAGTTAACAATCTTTTCGAATCGTTTGAAAGACAATTTTTATTGCCCTACCGACCATTACTTTATCGCGACGAACAAAACCAGATAAATTCCATGGATTTTCCATTCAAAACTGTAAATATCCGAAATGGTTAGCGAGTACTGTTGAGTGATATGAAAAGAACTTCGACGAACTCATTCAATGCTACAGATACAAATACCGAACGATAAAGAGCACCAAACAAAGAGTTTTTATTTATTTTTTGAACGTATTCATGCAGCTCAAAGATTGAGAATACTTTTTTTGGAATTTGTTTCACCTTTTCATTTTGAATTTTCTTAGCGTGTATCTTTGATGTGATGTTATTTTGACGAACAATTACACCTCACTAAAATTTGTAAACACCATCGATTTAGAGGTGAGTGAAAGTAGTTAATTACATCACTGGGAGAGGCTTTTCGAGATCAAGATGGCTATCGTTGGCCACATTCACTAGTCATCCTTTACTAAGCTTTTAGGTCTATTTTTTCTCCATTCAATACTAGTAATTTATAATAAACGTCTGTTTGCATAGTCGATTAGTTATGTGTTACTAGCGAATTGATCCTTCGCTGCAGATAGTATTATACAGAAATTCGACGTCATATAAAGTCAAAATTGTTTTTAAAGTTGGACTCTTTGGGAACAAGTTTCTTTTATTTTACCCGTAGTGCTTCCCATCGCGGTTAATTCGATAAATCGGTTTGATTTCATCTAAGAGATGCCTCTTTTGAAGGTATTCATCCAAGCAGTATTCATATGCACCATTGAGTTAATCGCTGCAAGTCTTTGTGTATGGGTTCAATATATGCGAACGCCTCGTTCCCTTATAATTCTCCTTCAAATTACATGGCAAGCTAACCATGGTTAGTTGTTGGTTAATTCCACTTTTTTATATATACCTTTTTTTCAAACAGCGCATATGACAAATTATAGTATGTATGTATGAATTAAATTACAGTATCCATATATGAATATAAAATTGTATGAGGAGGTATAGTATCACAAATGAGTTGGGATCAATATTCAAATTCTTTTTCTTCCATTCTCAATTTACCTCTTCATAAAAAATCCACAAGAATATAGACATCACTTAATGTTTGTTGTAAATAAATATTTGCATAATGCATATTCCAGTTCACACTGTCGTTCATATTGAAAAAAGAAAATTATAAAATTTATTTAGGCAATAAAGTAAAGATGATTTCGCAAGGGAAATAAGGTATTGAAGATGCCGATATAATAGGCCCGAATATCTTCTTTAGAAGCAAGAGGGCAGATTTTAGAGATTTTGCCGAACTCCAAGCGACATAAATCGTGTAAAATTTTTTGAGGAATTTCACTGATGTACAAGGAGGAAGTGGAACATTTGAAACAAATTGTTTTGTCTATTATATTATAAAATTTTTCAAGGAAAGGAAACACTCTTTCTAACAAGCGAAAGGAAGTAGTTTTTATGAATTCTGTAATGGTCAGGTAGGGGCTTTTGCAACGACTCTAGGGGAATATTTCTTCGAAAGGAACATTGTTGTAGCCGTATCGATCAATTGAGGCTTTAAATAATAGCCATTTCGATCATTTCACATTGTGAAACGTTTTTGATTTGGATAACTTTAATATATTTTGAATATTTTCTATAGCCTTATCATTTTAAAATATTATGAACAAAGTGGAACCGTGAGCAGAAGTACTGTCGACGAGTTCCCTATCTTTATGTCTTTATATACTATCTTCATGAGTAACGTTCATACGATTCTCTCGCCTTTAGACAATAATATCGTTATTAAACCATTGATTAGATATATTTTCAATAGTCGAATTAGACAAATGAAATGCTTTTTTAAAATTCTGATCCTTTTATTTATTTTCAAAAAGAGACGAATATCAATCCAACAATGACAAATGTAATCAATCGATACAACAAGTATGCTGCATTTGACATCAAAAGATTCATTACAAAAATCGAAATTAATATTGTACAATTTCGTATCGTATTAAATTATACCATGTAACGTAATTGTGATATAAGGTAGAGATTGACTTTATTGGTGGTGTTTATTGCAGGTAGTGTAGCAGTTATATACCTTACAATCAACAGCACACTTCGTAATGAAGTATTAAAAGCAACACTTTCAAAGATACATCCTTGCTGGCAGCTTCGTTCGGCGAGTGACACAAAGAATACCTTACGACGCGGGCAGAATGGTGATGCATCTGTTTTCACGACGGGTGCAAAGATAAAAATGGCTACAAAAATGGTGAACGTTGAAGAAGTGTCTTCCAGACACTACGTGCCTGGTGCGGTGCATAATATACCTTATTTAGATGCTGGATCGTTTTGAGAGCGTTAAAAACATTTCAATATTTCCGCCACATCTATTTGCGCCAAATTCATTTCTGCCTCAGGCACTCTTTTTATGGCGAAAATTGCTTGTGCCTGAGACACTTCGCCGTCGCGCTGCGTACCTCTACGGTTCTAAATGATCCTTACCATAAAATCGCTTGCCAAAAGCAAGAAGCACGCTGATTATTGTAAGAAAATACGCCGTATTTTTATACGCACCAGCCTCAAGGCATATAGCGAGTTTGCTCTGACTTTTGTTCATATTTTTAATGCTTTGCCCGAACGCAGCTGATTTGCAAATTTAATTGATCAGCCATGGCAAAAGCTTTCCATTCCTATTGCCAATGTCTTTGGAGATTCGGTGAGCGTTCGTCGACGAATCTTTGCATTCAAAGACTCATTGTAAGTCGGAGCCAACTGGAGCGTTTTGTATGGTAATTTTCATTCTGCGAGCAATTCAATGTAGGTGTATTGAACATTACAAGAAAGCCTTCATTCCTTATTTTTGTCTCATTGCAGTTGGGTCGCCATTTTCGAAAATGGAAATAGACATGGTGGGAATTTTGTAAGTACCTTTGACGAGAATAACTTTCGGGGAGTTTTTTTTTTTGGGGGGGGGGTTTATAAAGTTCGAACTATGAAACTCATGCGCGTATTCCCGGTCTGAAATTACGTGAATGTCGCAATTTTAAACTTTACCTAATGTTGTGTCCAAAATTTCTCGATGTTTTCTCTGACAGTGTTCTCTAATTTCGAGTGAAGTAATTTATCATGAGCTCATTACTTTCATTGTCAATTTTGAATCCTTAAGTTTTAAAACTTCTTTCCTTTTGGAGTTATTTGAGAGTGAAATAACTTCCTGTTGACGTCATCTCAGTGCATGATGTTTTTTGTATTCAATGTTCGCCCAAAATATTTCGATTTTTTAAAAGTTTGTGAGTCTGTGCTTGAATAATGTCCACTTTTTCATCATCGTCGTTTGAATGATTAACTTTTTCTTTTGTTTTTCGTTTTATGTTTTTTTATTTTGCACATGAAATAAACACTTCACATTAACAAAAGAGGTTCGTTCTTTGCTTTCCTAGACAATATGCTTTATAATATAAGCAAAAAAGGGCTTTTATGCCTGAGACTAATTAGTAACGTTAACCAATTTTGGGAAAGATTCAAATTTTATTGGTTAAACTTTATCACTCATTAAAATGCGAACAAATTAGTGTCTTATAGAAGATCCAATCACGATTAGTTAGCCATCGAATGCTTCCAACAGAAATCTTTAAAGAACCGATGAATTCCAATTTCAGTAGTAGTTTGAGAGATGCGTTGGAAAAAGTGACATGGTTTAATTCGTTTCGATCCAAACTTTACTCGATGCCAGTTATAGCGGAAGGAAACGAAAAGAACGAAATTGTAGATGATCGAAACCTAACGAATACAGCCAATGAGGTGCATGTTTCTTTTTTAAGTCGAACAGTGTGAATGAAAGAAAGGAAAATTCACATCGATCGACTAGTAGATCGACAAGCAACGAACGTTTTCTTTTCCTATTTTATACAGATACAGAAAAATAAATATTGGACTTTTCACAAGAATAATATCACACTATCGTCACATTTTTGTCGTCTTGGGAAGGTAATGAAAATCTTTTTCGGTAAAATTTTCAGTTTCCGTGGAAAAAATTACGAAATTGAAGATAGAAGTTCACAAATTACCGGCATAGTGTGACCATTTTTACCGATCGACAAGAACAACGCCGTGTGTGTGCGCGCATGTGCGTGTGCGTGTGTCCGTGTTTGTGTCTGTGTGTGTCTGTGCCTCTGCGTGTGTCTGCGTGTGTGTCTTGTCGTGTCCGTGTGTGCCTGTGCGTGTCTGTGCGTGCCTGTATGTGGCTGTGTGTATCTGTGTGCGTGTCTGTGTATCCGCGTGTATGTCTGTGTCTGTTTCTATGTGTCTGTGTGCGTCTGTAGGTTTGCGTTTGTACCTATGTGCGTGTCCGTGTATGTGTTTGCGTGTGTCTGTGCGTGTATTTGTGTCTGTGTGTGTCCATGTGTGTCTGTGTGCGTGTGTCTGTGTGCGGGTGTGGGTGTGGGTGTGGGTGTGCGTGTGGGTGTGTGTGGGTGTGGATGTGAGTGTGAAGTGATTGTGGGTGTGGATGGGGGTGTGGGCGTGGGTGTGGGCGTGCGCACGTTTATCGGTACGTGTATTTTCTTAGTGAATTAGCGTTGTATTAATGGAGTTCTTCCAATGCCAATTGAATCTATCTTTCTATTAGGACCATCAAAAGATCGCCAACTTAATCATAATGTCATAAGTTTCCGTGGTCTTTGATATGTTGCAATTTTCTGGCGGTAGCCATTAAGTGGAAATTCTGAGGAAACATAAGATTTCTCGAAACCGCAGTATGCGAGTAGATCCGATCATATGAAGATTCGTTCCTAAAGTATGACGCTGAGGACCACCTTTTTAATTTAATTTACCCGATCGTCGTAGCATTGCTGTCTATGGTTAGTCCACTTGATGTAGCGGCACATAGCTGAGCCGCTTAAAACAAGAAAATTCTGCGGGTTTTCACTGATTTCAGTGCTATTCAATATCTTAGCGTTATAGAGCTGCAACATTTAGTTTGTAATCAATATTTTTCATGCGAACATGCTATTCGTACTATCGAATATCATCTGTAGTATTAGGGTTCGTATCCACGATGTAGAAAGACAATGTTTTGTTTCTATAATAAGCGCCTTCTGGTTTAATGACGCTGTGATCATCCAACCTAACAAGTGCTGCAATTGGATAACCTAATCGCAAGCCTTCTGAGGGCGGAACATTTGTTGCTCCGATTGTAGTATTGTGCCACATGACGGTTATGATAGCACCGTGTGAAGTCGTTTTTATGTTTTTGACGACTGTGAAGGTTATTCATACTTTTTGATGAGGGTTTAGCGTGTCTGAATGTATGTCTGTATACGTTTGTGTCTGTTGTTAAGTTAGCGTTTTGCAGATGAAGCTTTCTTAATGTTTTTGAATGTGCTTTTTGCTGTGAGTGAGATTGTTTAGGCTTTTTTTTCAGTTATTATGGTGCCTATGGGAATACGCAGTGCGCTTGTTTGTCGGTTACTGAATGGGCGTTGGAAGTGTACTAGAAGTGAATCCGTAACTGATCTGGAATCTCCAAGAACTTCAATGAACGAACGCTCGTTTGTACCTCGCGAACCATGTCCTTCCAAGGTTCATTTTTTCTCTAATTTTTATATAACTGTATTCAGAGTTTAAGATTCTGAGAGCCGTTTAGTGCGCTTACTACAGTCATCCATGTAAGCTCGCAGCCGGAATCAGCTGTGACTGTTGTCAACAACTTCATCAACGCAGAAATTATTTATATACAGACAGTTTTGTTATCGGTGATGTTTTGGCTTACGATTTGAAGGCAATACGCATTTTGGAAGGACGATATGTCACTGGAGTTGTTGCCAGCAACTTTAAAATGCCCTTAACGCGTTATAATAAACACTTGAAATATTACTTTTAATTAAATGACCTTTCGATTGCTTTTAAAACTGTAAAAGGAGTTGGTGTAAAGTTATGTATAAATACGAAAGTTGAGTAGTAAATAGTAAGACTCTAAAAAGCAGTAAAAGGAAGTATGAGTGAATAAATTCATTCTCCATAATAAGTAAAAAATAAGGAGGGAAATAAGGCAATCATTAGTTTGATTTATTCATAAATATAAACGAAAGAACAAGCATAAACAGAAAGTAAATAAAAGAGGAAATGATGACGCAAATATGAAAGTGCAATAAGACGGAGATAAATCATTGGTTATAACGCAATAGAGGTAATAAACTTAGATCAAATCTTCCAAAGATTTACTTCAACACCAATAATTGAAGGTCACGAATATTGTATTTTTTAATCGATGAGATAAATATTAGTGGAATTCATCGAATCTATTTAGGTGTATGCTTAATGAAACATAATCAGTATCATATATATCTGTTAGTGCATCGATCATCTGCATAAATATTATAAAATCTTAAAGATCGATGAAAGCTTAGTGGAAGAACCACCATTATTCGATAAACGTCTCATAACGCATCTCGAACGACTATCACTCGTTAGATTCAGCGATGAAGAAGCGGTTGCACATTTGAGAAAGGCAGTCAAATATGCCAATCAACTTAAATTACTCAACACAACGGTAATGACGTCATTTATTGTATTGTTTGTTGAGTTATTTGTATTAGCGATCTTTATGAAGAGTAAATCCCACTAAGTGCTGAGTGAGTAATTTCGAGCTGTTTGTTTAAAATGTAATTTTTAGGCGATCATAGATCATCGCCTTATTGTTGATTCGATTTAGATTCTCCGTATATATCGAACCTTTCCCACCTGTACATGTAAATTTATTTCGCTTTCATTCATTTCTTTTTGAGAAGGTGGTTTATGTTGTTTAAGCTTCGACAGAAAAAAAATTAGCTGCATATTTTCTTGAACATTCTCTTTACTAAAGTAAAATGTTGACTGAATACCTTTTAATGACTTATGCAGATAAGAATCTAGTACGCTTATGGATAGCAGGTGGATATTTCCTTCGTGGTATTTGATGACTTTGAATTGTGCGCCTAATTGGCTCTTTATAAGTGTTTTTTTAGGAAATCTGCTAGCATCTGGTAAATGATTATTGCAAAGAATCCGAGTTTTTTTTTTTTTTTTTTTTTGGGAGCGGGAGGGGATAGGGGCATAGAGAAGAGATTGGATTTGTTCCCCACAGTCTTAACAGCTGATAAGCTGAGAGCGTTGGCGATGCAAAATCGCAATTGCAGGTTGTTGTGTTTATTAATTTGCTCTTTTTTTACTCTTATATTCGTTTGTTTGTCCGTTCCAACATGCCGAAGAAATTGTGAGGTCAGATACTGAACAGTTGCAACTCTAATTTTTTTAGGGTGTCGAACCAATGGAAACGGTTGTTGAGGATTTGGAATGCCCACTTAGGGACGATATTGTTGAACAAACTGTCACCAAGAAAGAAGTAAGTGACGACCCCACAGGTTCTTTTTGATATTTTTGAGTTCGTATGAAACGAATTTTCCTTGTGAAGTCGTATTTTGTTCGATATAATGTAAACGAATTAGCAGCAAAGTGCATATTGTGCGGTCAGAATGTCGAGTAACTAGAGACAACTCACGAAGCGATACCGTTAAATTTAATATAGCTTATCGGGCAGTCATCACCGTGTAGCATTATATTGCTTGGCCCATATTAGACAGCAAAGTACGCTGATAATGTTTGTGTTACGAGACCTACGCTTTCTCCTTTATATGTAAATTCGATGGAATTTCCAAGAGTTCAGTATTACTCAAGAACAACCTAGATTTGTAAGGAAAATGTTTCTTGTTTCTCTTTTTTTGTAATTTTTCCAAAATGTGTCGTTGATTCAGCATGTTTTTCCCGGTATTCTTTATCCATTGTTTTCTTTCAATGCTTCTTTTATATATAAAAACGTCGATAATCATTGTTTTGAAGGTATTATCGAATGCGGCCGAATTGGTAGAGGACTATTTTGTAACGCCTCCAGGAAATATTCCACTCGAAGAATCTGATAGTTTGGATCTTAAAAAGGTGAACGAATGGGATTGGATGGCAATGAATAAGATGAAGAAATGTTAGTGAAATCTGCAAATACTTCAATCGAACAATTCTTGCAGTTCAAGAACACATCGGAGACATCTTGCTGGAACAATTGCACTCTTTATTCAAGGATATCAAAACCCAAAAACAACGGGAAACAGTTGAGTGGTGCTTTCGAATGTGGGAGGATGAGTAATGATTATTTGTTACTGATATTATGGGATTTGCGTCGCGAATAGAAAAAATAAAAATTTTGTTGATAATATAGGAACACAATGCAAGGGTCGGTTGACCCATTGTGCATCGCCAATTCAAGGAATGTCTTAGAAATTGCGTTTTTCTGAGATAAAAGTTTTATTTTTGATCATAGTTTGTGGAAAGGTAAAGTGTAAGTGGCTAATTGCATACTATTTTGTTTTTGTCTCTCCGATTCGGAAGAGAAATAAGCAGGTCGATGTTGTATAGTTGAATGTCGTTTCCGCTGTTAAGATCCGTGAAAATCGTCTTCCTTCCGCTATATATTCGTGTCACTGATGTATATTTCTTGTTGTCTATGTTGACTGTAATTTATTATGTTTGTTATGTTATTGTGCCAATAAAAATATTCATGTATAGTTCTAATTTTCCATGATTAGATGGTATTTATCCACATAAAATCATCGATTCATCTATTTTGCTGATGTATGATGCATTCTTGGGATATGCTTATCTAATGGGCATCGTTGAAATGGATGATTGATGACATGCTTCGTCGATAGACGGCTGTGATTAAACGCTGTAAAACTAAAGATACATGAGTTTTGGGCGGATATGAGACAGTTGTATGGAAGCGCGAACCTCGACGGTAAAATGTAGTACGCATGGGTGGTAGTTGCAGTGTTATGGCTGAGGTCTGAGGTCTCGGCAGTGACGTTTGTTTTGTGTGTAAAAGATGGCAAATCTAAGGCACTAGCACCAGCATGTTTAAAGATATGAGAAGTACGTGAAGCCATTTCTAGACGTCAGGTTTGCCGGATTCGTTATCTGTTCCGCACTCGACTCTTGTAGAAGGGCAGAAGTGCTTTTAAGGTTGTGGTTCTGAAGGGAGACAGTACTTGACAAAGGCAGAGCTACATCCTATATCATTGGAGAGTGATGACATTTTAATATCTATCTTCAGGCATGCCGATAAAGCGTTCCAAGCTCACAATACTGTAAAACTCATTTTTCTTTTTAAATTTCAAAACGCATGACACAGGTTTCTCGGTAAGGATGTGCAGAACTTTGGTCTATCCCATTTTTGTTTACGGATCTTCCATTTGTTCACTTTAAACCGTAAGATGAAGGGAATTAACATAATATCTGCGTGAATCCTACACAGCGCCAATAAAGAGTGGCCCATAAAGAACTGGTCACTTGGTTTATTCACTCCTCAGCTGAGATGAAATCTGAACGAATAAGTTGAAAAAAATGTTATCATCCCATGTTCCTTTGCTTTTCTCTGTTCATACTACCAGAATGAGCGCACCAGTAATGGGCTAAAGCTAGACACTGGCAAATTACTTAGATGCGCGAAAGAACTAATGCAATCGTGCTGTTGCAGTGCGGAATTTTCGACCCGGCAGTATCCTCAGAAACATTAAAGGGGGGGGGGGTTGATCGGATATCACCAAAGACTCTCGAAGGGGCATTTCTTGAATTGCCCAATTTATCTTCTCTTCTATCTTTTGAACTCTTTCTTTGCCTCTAAGCTTTGTTTTCTATTTTTCTGGTACGTTTGTATAGAGGACTTATTTTCCTTAACGTCGAATAAGCATCATGCATATTTGCTGTAGTTGATTTTGATTTTGTATAGCTTACTGTTTTCCTGATAGACTTTCCAAATTCAGGTATAATATACGTCGAGGTTTAGAGTATTTCTAAATTTAGGATAGAAAGCACGGTTGGATCGATGAAGGATGAAGCGGAAACAAGTTCGAGTCGTGAGAAGCACGAGCTGAAGACATCGGATGTATCGGCGTTGTTCGATCTCAAAGGAGAATTATATCGAAAAAAGCTTGAACAACGTCGCAAGGCTGAAGCCCGACTTACACAGACAGCTTCAAAAAGGGTTTCCTACTTTTTTATAGCTTTGTATTCGGAAACTTTCTCTCTCAGTATCATTCATCTTCCATTTTATATGTTAGATTCTGAAGGAATTCCACTGCATGTCCTTTCGGCAATCTGGGCGAAAACAACGACATGATGCTTATAGTGCGTCATATCTAGAAATACTAATAGATTATGTGAGTGCGTTCTCTTCGTTTTATCTTTGCAATCTTAGGTTCAACTTTTTTCATCATGAACCTTTAGTACGAATAATAGGAGGGAAAGGGGTCTTACCCTCTTCACATATTAACTCATTCCCTCTTGCTTTATCTTATTTATTATCACTCCATTTTACTACACAAAGCTATTGTGCTTGCTGTTTTACTTTTATGAAATTTCTTCCCTTTCTATTTTATTGCCCATTTTATGGAAGTATACAGTCTTTAATTAGGAAGATCATTTTGTTCATTAAAAGCAAAAAGTAATTTTTTTAAACAGTTTAATAAAATATTTTATTCTAGAATGTTTTATTGTTGACAAAAGAAGAAGAGAGGAAAAAACAAGAGGAAAGTCGAAAACGACAGCAACGAATAAGGGATCTTGAGAAGGGGATCAGGGAAGAAGAGGAAGCGAGGCAACGTGCACAAAAGATTCTCGAAGAGAAAAGTGCCATCTATAGTCGCCTCTCGAAGGGGGAAGCTCTTGTTTACGGTATACCTTTATAATTTACATATTTTCTTTTGAGACAAGATCATTTTTCACTGTGTTATTTCCTTGCTAAATAAAATAACCAATCAAGTTATTTGGCTTATTTAAACCTTGCTACAACTACCAATTGAAACAATAGGCTAGTTGAGCAGTGAAGCTCAGGGCAAAGGTAGAGCAAATCCTACCTTTATATGCTCAGAAACAATTTGGGTTCACGCTAAATTAAAGTTCAAAAAGTCGACATTCAAATTAAATGCTAATCCAGCATCATAAGACGCTTTTCAATCATCGGGTTATGTCCGAATTCCCTTGAATCAGGACTCATGGTGTCGGGGTTTCATCGTATCTCATCTTGGTCCATGTATACTGTGGAATCCTCATCGGGCGTTCATTACGAAGATATTGCTGCAGTATGCATGCGCGAAGCGCTTGCTTTAAGGACTGTTGTTCATCGTTCATTTCACCGACTTTCGGAGTAACCGTCAATGGCAGTTGAAGGTAGCATAGGAGACTAAAACGCTTTTACTTCTTATCCTATTGTATGTGTTTATAGAGGACGGTCAATCGGTGGAATTTCTGGTTGATTTTGATGCAAAGAAGCGTGAAGAGGCCAGACTACGTGCTGAAGAGCAGAAACGCGAAGTCGAAGAGGCCTCTCAGAGCGATGCCGTTCATTTCGTGCCTGGCGAAGGTAAGCAAGCTCTCGAAGCGTGTTATGGCCTTCATACACTTTTTTATTGTTTTATGCAGCAGTAATAGCAGTAA
>JAAVTS010002419.1:0-30054 GCA_022845575.1 Baylisascaris ailuri
AGGTGTTATGTCTACATATATTCTAAAGGCTTGCGACCTCTCGCTCAAAAAAACCAAAGTTCGCATCATTCCTCTCTTGCACCGTCCTGCATTCCATTGCTATTCCATCACGTAAAATCGAACCTAGCTAGGCACCATATACCATCGCCAATGAAAGACAAACAATATAATCGATGTCACAAAAGCTGCGTATCATAAGCTTAAATCACAAAGACATGGAACCTTTAGAGTAACATCGCACTCGGCGTTCCACGTGGGAATTTCATGATTGCCATTAAACAACGTTCATTTCATACGATCACTACTTTAATAAGGGATTCATTTTGCAGATGAGACCCATAAATCCGTTTCCAACAGCGGCACAGTATTCTGCTCAATCGTTCTATGAATTTGGTCCAACCGGAAGTGCACCTCCAATGCGTTCGTTGAGTACTGCTAGTGCTACAACAGAACGGCAAATAAGCGCAAAAGGAGCACATGCATCGTTTGGTCACGAAAGTATCAGCGATCATGTTATGAGCGTTCTTTCACGACGATCCCATCACCAATGAATATTCAAATTGCTAATAAATATGCACGAAGAATGAAACATTTAAAAATATGTATTTTATAATATGTCGTCAAATAATCAAGCAACAAACTCTTATGAGGAGTTTTATGAACCTATCAAATAATCGTAAAATTTAAAGCAATAATGAGCATATAAGACTGCAAAGGATCAAAAATATCTTCAGGTTAGAAGTTTTTCAGGAGAAATGAGAAGTGGATTGTTGGCCATTGATCCAAAAAAAGAATAGCAAGCGGAAACTAAAAATAAGGACCATATGCGACGCAGGGGAGATAACCGCAGATGGTGCTGCTGCTGTTGAAGTTAGGATGCCAATCTCTTGTATTCGGTTAACGCCAATGGGCCCTAAAATATATCCTCATACCTGCACTGCAAGAAGGTGCACTGGAATACCACATAGATTCTTAATGAGGTGAAGTGAAACGAAAGCAAATCATAGTGATTTTTAGAAAGTACAACTTGTCTTTTATATGATCGGACTGTGGGGAGGATGGCAGGAATGTAGAGATGACGTTAACATGATGCATGATGACATCTGCACTGTGCTAGAATGAATGACTCAATGGAAATGTTATCTGACGTAGAAAAACATTTTCGATTGCAATTTTCGCAACGAATGACAACAAACACATTGCATACCTTCAGTAACGATAGCTGCTGTTAGATGTATCGTGCTAGATGAACCTTGTGCAACCTGCTCTATCTATTGATTGTGGGCATTGAAACAATGATAAGAAACGCCGTTAGAGCGCAATTGCATAAGTGAATGCTCAACAAGTGCGAGGTTTTAAGTGTTTTTCTTCTTTGTTTACTCTATAAGAATGATTTTAGAATTCTATCATTGAGAATATCTATTGCATTGATATGGTTGTTTGCCAGCGCTGGTTTATGTGTTAATTTCATGTATTTATTTGGCAGCTATTCTATTGTTCTATTTCGTTCGTTCAGTCATTCTGAAAGTTTTGCTGATGAATTCAAACTTTATGAAGCTGAAAATCCTAGAATTTATAGAGTGGGAAATATAGTTTTTTTGTCTTGCGCAGAAATTGCGGTGATTTATAAAGTGAAAACAGGGTATGCTATGGCCAGGAAGCGTGAATTTTGCATCGTTTCATGAACGAAATGCAACAAGCATCATGTAGAGATGTGACGCCGACTTGTCCTCCACTGATGCTTATAACAGTTTTAAAATTAGAAAGAACAATTTACAACATCATCGCTTCCACAAGGTACATACGGTTTCATTTTTAGCTTATATAGTAGGTGTTGCATTCGCTGTTTTTACACAAAAGAAATAATTAAATAAAGATGTGATTTAGAGTAAATCGATATAAACGATCAAACCTATATCAGGTTAAATGGTCCAGTTTCTCATAGAATAGGGATTGCGATCATGAAATACCTAAATGATTTGTGCGCGACAAGTTGGCAAGATATTTGCAACTTTTTTCCAGTTTTTATGGATGCAAAAAGCATAATTATATATCTTAGAAAATACTTAAAATCATGTGCTTATGAATGTTTTTGCTACATTGGCATCTGGAACTGGTTCACTACTAAAATTCTGTGGCTATCAAGTGCACAGTCATCGGAATCTTCTTTGCATGGAGTTTTGTTCGCTATTTTAACGAGTTTTGCACATTGCCAACGATAGCTGAAACCACTCTCACAATAGCTTCATGCTTTAAGCCAATTTTTTTTTCTAGCGAACTGTTTCAACGCCGAAACTAATGAAAGTTAATAATGACGAAATTTCCTGATCATAGCCTAAGCGATACGACACCTTTTTATACCAACTTTTCAGTTCGTATAGAAATGTTATATACACTCTTATGAGTCTAAAAAAAGCTTGTAAATGTTTTATTCCACGCTCGTATCGTATTTTATAGCGATTGTAAGCGATGAATTTTTCACAGAATATTTTCACAATGGTTGATTTAATTAAAATGCGAATCCATTCACGTACAGCTATAGTCTTCTAAGCGGCACTTGAGTTCAAGCCTAAATTTACTAGCTCGCCTTGAAGCTGGCTTGAGATCGGTCCCTCTGAATCCACTACATTACTGCATGATGGAAATGTAAATAATCCTTATGACGTCATCAAAGAATGCATAAGGCGAACAAAGAGTGGTCAGGTCTTGAGTTTTTTTGGCGTGGTGCATTCCATGTGTACCACTTCTAAAAGTTTTATCTAATAAATAGAGGGTAAATAAAATGCAGTTTTTAAACTCTTCACACCCACATTTTTGCAAACTGTCTATGTTTTTAGAGCATCTATACCTCGTTCTATATGTGCTGTTTGGGGGGGTCGATTTGCTGTCTCTTTTTTTGTGAAAAGCTGAAAGGTTTCCGCTGTATCATAGCGGAAGCTGGATTGTAACCATTGGATGCATTAGGTTAACCTGCCAACTGATAGGACTGAAATTATGGGAGTGATGACCGTTTTGAAGTGCGATGAATTCTCCGATCTCACAACTGTGTCATTTGTTTCAGTGGCGGTGAGGAAGTTGGCATCGCATCGACTTACATTACGCCTATCCTGGAGCGCGATTCCGCGTCTCATTTGGACTATCAGAGACTAGCATGGTCAGTCATATCACAAGCCCTTTTTGAGAGTGCTGGAGTCAAACGAATGAAAGTAACTCACCCAATGACGTTATTTTTACTGGAGAATAAGAACGTACGTAAATGGAGTTTCCCACCACACTTAAAATTCATTTCAATCTGTCCCTAAGCGGATGCATGTTGCAAGTAATGATTTTTATTTTATTTAAATCTTTGCAATGTGGAGGGCTAAAGCTATGTCTGTGACAAAAAATAGTGCCAACTGCAAGCGAATACTTTTCAAGTAAGGAGACCTCCGAGAAATTAGACAGCAAGACACGGGAGCCAGGGCACGAAAACTTGGAATAAGTTAGGGGATAGTGCAGAAGTTCCTGGCTTGGGGATCCTTTAAATTTCTCCGAAATTACGTGAAGTTTAGAATTTCAATTGGAATTTTAAAAAGCTAAGGGTGGAAATTTCGTCTCCGACTACCTTCCCATCCCTCTTCTCTAGGGAATTTCTGGCCCACTGCACAATATATGCTACAGTATGTTTCACAGTTCGTCCAGTTTTTTTCAATCAAACTTGCTTATTATAATTAGAACTTTATTCCCTAAAAGCAGCAATATCGTTGGAGAAGGAAACAACTGATTTACCTTTGTACTACTCAAGTGCTCTATGAACGGTGCGATCTGAGAACTCTAGACTGGTTTGCCTGCGATTTTTTGGTTTATCATCAGGTCCTGATATTTTACGGCCGCAAACTCGGCGATATCTTGTGGATATTGGCCGGATGACGGATTTAATTGGCAATTTTATAGGCATCGATGGAGAATACAAGCTTTTCCTTTTCGATAATTGTACTCTTCGTCACTGCTGTTCCATACTGCATCGCATCCGAACAATCCGAGCAGCCGCAACGCTATCAAGTAGTTTCATTGAATTGGGAAGAAGTGAGTATTCCACTCATTATCGCTTTATGGATTCTCGTTGCGGCAGTTGCCAAAATCCGTAAGTTCACAGTCATCATCGTCTGCTGCTATCTCAATGTTTTTTTTTTTCAAAAAACAAAAAGGACGCCTTCTCCAACAACTGTTCGAAACTAATTGATATTAACTGTAGAAATTGCTATCAAAGTGATTGACTCTAAAGGCAACGTATATTTAAGGATAATTGAATCAATTAGACACTATGCGTTGAGCGCCGAGCGACTTCTTGCATGTATTCTTCTATAATGACGTCTCGCAACACGGTTCTGCGACTGAATTGATTTCTTTTTTCTTTTTCGAATGTTTTGTAGGTGGTGGACAATTGCTGTTGAAAAACCGCTCCAAATGCGATGTTAACTCCAAACCATGCATTCTATCAGTCCAATAAGCAGGGTTTACTGTTTCCATATGAAGGTTGACACAGGAGAAATATCGTTGATAGCATAATATGGCAATAAATTTCTTCAACGTAATAAGCACTGCACTATTATATCAAGCAGTCTACTACGACGCTCGGTGATCTTAATGCCCTCATAGCGTTAAGAATATCAGACGCATAAAACACATGGTACGATCATAAAGACGCAATATAAAACATTAGAACACTTTTACGTGCTAGTAAAATGTTTTCAACATCTGCGTTGATGAAGCAACTGATATTTACCTTTGAAAACTATACCTGCTTATGATTGTTCCCGAAGAACTTACTAGCATCTGTCCACGTGAAGCAACATTGCAGCACACTTTTGCTCGTCTTATGAGAAGTTTAGATAAAACCGGATCAAAATTCACTCATCTGGGCTTGAGATATGGCATGCGATAGCTGATGGCCGCGCACAACAACGATGGCAGCTTCACCGCGCACACACCGACACCTTTCCCCAGGACATGCGAAGAAAAGTAGAAGAAAACAGCAGAGAATAATACACTCACGCCTTCAGCGCTCGCTATACCTCTTCCGGTGATTACAGGGAGGCTGCGCCCCTTCCACCACCCCACATGCACATATCACACACCGCACATACACCGCATACACACTACACATACACCACATACCACACATACACCGTATCTTTGATAAAGATCTTGTGCGTCCGATGCGTCGGAGAGGTGACAAGGGAAAAAACAAAAATGAAACAGTTCGTGCGCTCACGTGCATCATTGACATCAACATGAACTGAGAGACGCAAAAAACCACTTCCACATATCGGCGAACATTAATACGAGAGTTTCAGCGCAATACACAAAAGTCCTACTGTATGTGGTACGCGTAAAACGAAGTATTGCCAGATCGGACTTCATCGCAGTGTACTACGACACAGCGAAGAAATGTATCTCATTCAAAGAGAGAAGAGAAATGATAAGGCCCAACCGCTCGAAAATTATCCACACACGACGAATGACAAAATATCCCCTTTATCGCAACATTTTAATGAGCTTAGGTAAACAGCAATGTATACGTCAGCTGCATTCATGCAAATGGCAGTATACACGCCAGCAATATTACCACACACATCCACATCACACATACCACTCCCTCCCACACATATGCCAAACGGAGTGTATACCACACGAGCTGAAAGAGACCACACATGAAGCCTCACACTCACCATACATACCACAATCTCCCACACACACATGCCAAACTGAGACAGACCACACATGGCGTCGCGCAAGCAACATTACCTGGGTCGCACAAGCAACATTACTTTCAAAGATTATCTTCATTAAAAAAGTTGTGAGGTGTTGAAAATTTCGACAGCATAAAATGGCAGCGGTGCGGCTTGGCAGCAAAAAAATGCAAGTAGGTTAATTAATAGAGGGTGAGGCAGGCGAACTCATGAAAACGTTCGTGGTTCTAGTAATTTGTTTGATTCATTGTTCATGGCAGAGGCGTAGTGCAGAAATAATTTGAACACTGGAAGGAGGAAAAACGATGGTGGTGTATAGAAAAACGAAGACCTCTTCCTTCGGTTCTCTCGATATCTTTAAAAAAAAGACACCATATCTTCCTAATCGCTACCTTGCTTCAGCGAAACATGTAGCAGAGCTCGTTCTATTTACTCTTGTGGCCGAAGTCAGCATTGGAGGTTCACAACCGGTTGCCATCTGGGCCAGGGAATCAATGACCTCACAGCACAGAACGAACTGTATGCGAAGCTATGCCCACTGGAATAACTAATAATACTGTAACGTGTGAATGGCAAGGAAAAATGCAGCTAAATAGAGGTTTATGCGTGGAGGGGGGAGGGGGTGGGGGTGGGAGAGATAGAGGTAAGTAGCAGTTCTGAGTTCATAAGGGGAAAGGAAGAGATACATATAGCTGAGGAGGCACTGCTAAAGATCAAAAAGTGTTGCTGAACATAAGCTTGTAAAGACTAGGAACACTGAACATGAAACAGCACTGTAGAATACCATCTCAAATTCAAAGCGAATTTACAGGGATCAATAAAACTTGAAAAAAATTCGAAAAAAAACTACTCGATTCCAAGTTGAACTGACGGCAACAAACTTATGCATGAAAACCCAGTTGGTCATTCATTCTTGAATATGACTATTATTCTTGGAAATCGGATTTATTACAGTGTTCCATATTTGGCCGCAAGTTTCGGAGATGTTTCCCGACAGCTCATTGCTTATTATGGTTGGGCTATTTATTGGCATTGCTTTGAGTTTGTTGCATGTCAACAAAACAGAGTTCGCATTGGATTCGCAAACATTTTTTTTGTATTTGCTACCGCCGCTGATGTTCGATGCTGGTTTGTATTATATTTGTTTTTGTAAAGAATATTTTCATGTTTTGTTTATTGAAATTTCACTCAGCCGATTTTTATATGCTACTTCTACATTCGCAAAACACCTTTTGATAGCACCTTGCCTCTACTTATGTATTTTGGTTTATATATCTCTATCAGACTTTCCAATAGCATCAAGTTGAGAAGTTAACTAGAGAAGGTGACAACCATCCAAAGTTGCTTGGAGAAGTTTGATGTTGCAAACTGCTTCATAGTATGATAACCTCTAATTGAATTAGTTAGGTTGTCTATCAACTGAAAGTTTTTCAAAATTTGGATGCATTTCACAACAAATCGGGTTGCATTTCACGCCTTCGATGTTCAAAAAAAATCCGAATTTTTGGTAGAAAGTTTGTGTGAGTGAGCCAGATCGGTCTAGATGTGGCATTGCTGTGCATGCCTTATTATACCTAGTAACTTGTAAAATTGCACTCACAATGGGTGAAATGCAAAAGCGTTATATGAGAAAGGTTGTTTTGTTGCAGGGTATTTCATGCCAGTGAGACAATTTTTCGATAATCTTGGGTCTATTCTCACGTTTGCGATTATTGGAACGGCTTGGAATTTTGTTTCAATTGGTCCTTCGTTCAGCTTTTGCAATTTCAATAAAAGCACCTCATTTATTTCAGGCTTGTAAAGTTGATGAACGGTTTCAATTCCAATGGAACTATTGACAAAGTCGGGGGAAGGGAAGGTGAGGGGAGTGCTCATGCAAATTTAGTCAATCGTGGGTTTGGTTCTATACACTACAATTTACCCCTCGATTTTAACGCTTTACGAATGCCCACAACTGTTCCGGTATTGGAGCTTTAATTCTAAATATGAAAGAACGTTTCAGCGCACAGTGGTGACGCTCTTTTCGGAAGTATTTTGTCGTAGATGCTTTTGCAGCTCAAGCTTGTGGAAAATCGAAGCGCTCACCCGGTCTCGGCACCTTGTGAAGGATTTCTTGTCTAGACGCGATTCTCAAGGTCCTCACAGATTACTAACGCTGTATGGTTTCAGGTGTTTCCTTGTGGGCAGTCGGTCAAACAGGTTTATTCGGTCTAGATATGCCCTTTCTTCATTATCTTTTATTCGGTTCGCTGATTGCCGATGTTGATCCCGTTGCCGTGATCGTTATTTTCGAGGAACTACAAGCAAGTCACCTCATCGTTTGTGATACCGCTAGGCCGTTGTCTAAGATTCCTCATCCCTCATTATGCGGTTTCGCATAGGCACGTTATGGTGAAGTCGTGTCTTTGCACATATGTGTGTGTGTCTTGACCTGCCTATCCAGTGATGACTGAAGCTACAGTTATGAAATTGAGGGTTTTAATGCAAAACCATGCGATGTCCTATTTAATTATATTTTGCATTGACCTATATTAACATGTAGAGGGGCGAACGATCGACCTTTACATAAAAGAGCACCAATATTCTCAATAGATTATCAGCCAAACAAGGCCAAATGTTCCTAGGATACTACTTTTACGGACCCTGTCAATAATGAACGGCCAATCGTCATCGGCCACAATAACATTTTAAAAATATGAACACCAATTATCACACTGATCACCATTGCATCAGCCGTGACCTACACAAGCGACGCAAAGATCACACCAGGGAAGCAAATGGTACACAAAATCAACAATTTCGGGAAAATCGTAGCCATTTGAAAGCCACAAAAACCTATATGAATTTTGCATCGATCGGACTTTCATTTCACGTCGATGGAATCACAGAATCATGAATATTGTGCAGATCGCAAGTTCTTCATATGAACTCTATTGAACTCTACAGTCCCACTATAGTAACATATATTTTTGGTAGCACTCCATTCAAGACAATTCCACAAATTCGACACGCCATATTTGTAAAGCAGATAGCCTAAAGAAGTATGGTAGAAGAATTGATACATTATGCGTTTCCACGTACCACTCACTCGACCAACCCATTTGAAACGATTAAATAAAGTGTAGGGAATATTCATGGTCTAATTGATTCGCCTAACTAACTGATTCCATTCGAAATCCTAACTCGAAGGGTAGCGTTCATGGGACCAAAAATGTGAGCACAACGCCAACGTATTTGGAGTATACGAAGTAGTTCTCAAGGACACAATATCCAACATCACCAAGAGTAGAACATTAAAGAATATGAGCAGCTCCACCATCTCTTCCTAGTGCAGACTACTTCGTGTGGCATAAAACTAACACTGAACGCGTCATAAAAAGATAGAGGAGTTAGTTCTATATTCCACGCTCCTTCCATTTTTCCCCTAAATGTCGATACCTAGTGTCTAGAAAGCTTTCTCTTCCTTCGTCCTGCTCTTGCACGATGCCGTTTCGCAGTCAGGTAGATGAATTCTCCTTTATGATCCATTCGCTGTCTCCACTTTTTCTCTACACATCGATATTAGTGCAGGAACAGTTTTCCGTATTGGATGATGTTATCGAGAAGGTTTTGCAAGATTTCGAATTAATAGTTCTGCCTTAAACTAGCCTTTTATGCGCGCTCGTATGGCATTGTTTGAGCTCTTTTTTTGACAGCAGTTTATGAAATTACTGAAGTAGTTGCTTAGAAAGTTAAATACTAGTGAGTAACATCTTATAAGACTAAGCAGCGTTAAGCTTGTTCTGGTGTTGAAATTTCATCGACATTGCAGGTAAATGATGTATTATATATCGCGGTCTTTGGGGAATCCGTGGTGAACGACGGCGTATCAGTTGTAAGTGTTTTTTAAATTTAAGCTTGATCCATTTAATGGTTTTTAAATTTAAGCTTGATCCATTTAAGCTGGACAGGAATGGATGGAATAAAGAAAACCGCTTAAGTGTTACACGAAAGTCCAGTGTACAATCTGCAGTAAAACTTCATTGGTATTTTTAATTACCCACAGTGACAGAGTTTCGCTAAAGGGGATATTCTTGCAAGGTGCAGAATATACAGCTTATAAGTGATAAGAAATTTATGGAAAGGAATGCTTACCTACTGGCTTTGATCTTTAATATCTAGCAAAACTTGCGATTGAAAGTTTGCCAGGACTATACCAACTTCTTAAGTTCCTTCTATCACTGCATCAGTCGCTGTCTTCCAGATGTCGTTTACGCAATAAACATTCGCAGCTAGCGTACACATGATCTGCAGTTGTTTTCAGTCTCTGATATCTAATTCCGAAATGTTTCTGCTTTCTATGTATAGTCCTTACTGAAGATTCCTCATGAATCTAAGAAATTGTAAGTATCCTGGCTTTAATGAATTTCTTATTTTGCTATCGCGTTCAAAAATATTTTGCTATTTTGCTATCGCTATTCTTCGTTCAACATTGGCCATCGCGCGGTCGGCTGCAAGTAAGCTCCGACCATCGTAAGAGGAACAACAGTGAATCGACTCGTCAGCATCCAGCGGGCAGGAGGCCAGTCTAAGCCTAAACTTCACGCTACCGTGCTTAGCGTATGCACGTATAATCCAAGGACGCTGCTATCGAATGAGCGGCTGGAGGAACTGGAAGAAGAGGCAACTAAAATCAATTTCGATGTAATCGGCCTAGCAGAAGTAAGAAGGAAAGGCAAAGAGGCCGTCGACCGGCCAAACGGTAACTGTTTGTTCTATCGGGGAGAAGAAGAATCATCGCGAGGTGGAGTCGGATTTTATGTCCCGAAAGATTGGAAAGCTAAGACATTGTCATTCTCGTCTCACTCTCCTAGAATTGCGCAAATCAAAATTAAGATCAATAGAAAAACGAACGTGCGACTAATTCAAATATATGCACCTCACGGAGGTTAAACTAGTGAAGAATATACCCAATTTTCGGTTGACCTGACTACGGTAGTTAATGGAGAACGATCTACATTCACCGTTATAATGGGCGACTTTAACGCTATAGTTGAAGCAGGGACACGGGGAGAGCAGTCAGTTGGAAATTTTGGACTGGCAGTGCGGAATCCACGCGGACAATAACTAGTTGCTTTTTGCGAAAACAACGAGTTGAAAGTTACCAACACGTTTTTTAAAAAAATACGTGGCAGAAAATGGACCTGGAGAAGCTCCAGCGGCGATACAAAAAACGAAATAGACTACATGTTGGTGAATAAGACAATAATCGTTAAAGACACCGAAGTGTTGAACCACTTCCAAACAGGCAGCGACCATCGCCTAGTTAGAGCAAAATTTAAGCTAAAGGATAAACGCTTATGGGCCAGACGACAAAGGAAGAAAGTACTGAAAGATTATACAACAGGGGTTTATATAGATACGCATTGCAACAGTCCAATTTAGCAGACAGCGAGCCGACCTATGCAAATATTATTACAAAAAACAGGTAAGCGGCACAAGTGGCTACAACGACAAGGCAAAAAACATCGCCTCTTACGGAAGAAATAAAAGTACTGCTTGAAAAAAGAAGAAAGATGAGACGAGATGCTAACTTTTGGACTAATCTGGAATTCTGCGAACTCAATAAGCTGATCAAAAAGAAGATAAGCAAAAACCGCTATCAAAAATATCTGAATATAATGAAGCAAGCCGCTGCTAGCGGTAAATTAAAGAGGGCAAGAAGTTCGTTAGTTGAGAACAAGAAATGAATGATTAAGCTGAGGAAAAGTGACGGATCACTCACAACAGAGACGCAAGAAATTGACAAAATCGTCCAGGAATTCTATACGACACTGTATAGAGCGGAAATCGACTGCACGATCGTTGCAAGGAAAAGCGATGAACCATTCCTACAAGTCATCGAATCAGAAATAAGAAACGCGATCAAAAGCATGAAAAACGAGAAGGCGCCAGGTATAGATGGATTAACCTGCAAAGTGCTGAAACTCGGGAAGGAACTACTAATAACACCGTTGAAAAGTCTGTTCAACAACATGATCGAACAGCAACAAATCCCTAAGGATTTTGCTTTCTCAAAAACACTTCTGCTGCCGAAGAAAGGCAATCTAAATGATATCAGAAATTATCGCCATATATCACTTCTCCCAACAATCTCAAAGTGTTTCTCGAAAGTTTTATGCAAAAGATTGCAGCAACAAATTGAAGAGAAGCAAGCTGTCGAGCAAGCAGGCTTCAGGCCGGGAAGTCAACAATCGACCAAATCCATGTGCTGACCATGCTTACCGAGAAAACCAAAGAGTACAACCTGCCTCTTTACTTGCTGTTCGTAGACTACGAAAACGCCTTCGATTCTGTCGAACGCACCGCCCTATGGAAATCTTTGGAAAGTGCCTCGATACACCCTTCAATAATTTCCATCCTTCAAGAAATCCAGCGTAAATCGACAACTACAATTTTCGTGCATGAAAGACAAATACCAATACAAGTAAAGAGAGGAGTACGGCAGGGAGACTGCGTATCTCCGCTGCTGTTCAACGCAGCTCTGCAACTGGTCTTCGACGAGCTGGACTGGCAAAACAAGGGTGTGAACGTAGACGGGAAAGGAATTTCGCACTTGAGGTTCGCAGACGACGTAGTATTGATATCTCACAACCTCAACCAATTGAAGAAAATGATCAGAGAACTCGAAGTGAGAAGTGCGGCAGTTGGTTTACGATTAAACACCTCCAAAACAAAGCTGATGAGCAAGCGAGGGCTGAAGTCGACGATTTTTGTAAGAGTCCAGAAGATTGAAAGCGTAAATGAGTTTATTTACTTGGGAAGATGTGTAAAAATGAGCGGAGGGACGGAAGCAGATGTACGACGCAGGATCAAACAAAGCTGGAAAGCATTTTTCAAGAATAAAGACTTTTATCGTGAGAAAAAAGTACCGATGAGTCTCAAGAGGAAACTGTTTGAAGAAAGCGTAACGCCAACAGTTCTCTACGGTTCTGAAACATGGGTAACAACTAAAAAGTGCGCAAGCTACTGGCAGTGGCAGAAAAGAATGGAAAGAATCGTGACAGGAATCAAATTGGTGGAGAGGGAAGCCAACGAATGGCTTCGAGGTGTAACAAAGGTAAAGGATTGGGTGACCGAGGCTGGAATGAGGAAATTTTGATGGGCGGCGAAGATATCCGCATTGAAAAATGACGATTGGGTGAAACGAGTAACAGACTGGACACCACGGATTGGCAAAAGAAGCAGAGGCCGACCAGCAATCAGGTGGAGCGATTCTTTAAAAAATACTGCAGGAACCAACTGGACCAGAGAGGCGTTGAATCGGGACAAGTGGAAGAGATATGAAGAGACAATCATTCTTAATTAATCCTCTTTTGATTGAAATAAATAAATAAATAAATAAATAAATATTTTGCTAATTCAGCGCTTCGTTTAACTGCTGCACCTCGGTTTGTTATTTGCTCTATCTTGCCTGTCTTACTGCACTGACGACATTCTGCACATTTCCAACTTTCATATTCTATGAATTGGAATTTGCTCCTTGCCGATATCATTAATGCATCCACTACTACATCTTCTCCATCTTTCAAACCATAACCCTTATGATCTTCACACCGCTGCTATTATTCCTTGTTAAGCCGAAGATGTTTGATGTCTATTCTCTCAGACCCTTGTGGACATTTTGCTTCGGTCATTTTTTTGCTGCTTCCGTTGTCTGCTTTGCTATCTCCTCAGGTATTCATGCCAGGATACGTTTTGCATGATTTCCACTTCGACGCAGTCAGATAAACAGATTTTAAAAAAATAGAATAAAGACCTGAAGGGCATCAATTTACACAATTTGTGATATACATTTTATAGATGACATTAGGAGAGGATTGTCCGTCTCGTAGGTGATGCAGGTGATACATCAAACGCTCCAACCTAACTTCTCCTAATGTGAGCTGACGGGAACAAAAAAGGGAAAAATTTCCACTTCTGTAGTAAATCTACTTCTATTATTGGAAAAAATCATTTAAAAAATTTTGTTCGTTCCGCAAATCGTACTTGCAGGTTTTTTATCGAATGATGTTGGCATTTGCGCAGATGGGTGCCGATAATTTAATCACTACAGACTATATATATGGATTCGTCAGTTTTTTTGTTGTAGCATTCGGAGGTATTGCGGTTGGTCTCATCTGGGCATTTGCCGCAAGCTTCATTACTAAGTAGGCGTCATATTTTTATTGACTTTTGTCTTCAGTATAATTTTTTTTGCTACTCTCTTCATATCTGTACTGTGATCTTCCTTACCCTTTATATTTAACTTGCACAAAACATCACATTCCGTGCGAATTTCTGTTTTCAGTGAGCGTTTTGCATCTGAAACTATTTTATCTCCGCTTGAGATCACTTGCCGACTTTCAGTTGCTTATAGGAGTTATTTTAGAGGTCATTTTATTCCACGATAACGGTGTCACTAGTGACTGCTTTATTGCGTGATGGGTTGCGAATATTTTCTCTCTGATTAGGTTGATTGTGCACATTTTTATAATTTCTTGTTCTGGCGGTAAGATAACCTCGTACTGAGAGTAAAATCGCCACTTTCTAGAATCATTTGATATATTTATTGGTATCTATTTACGCAGTCTTATTTTCCTGCTCCTGCTGAAACTACCTGGGGCGGGGAAATATCGTCTGAGTTGATGGGTTCCATCACCTTCGCATTTTCCTTTATTTGAGATTTTGTTAATGCAATCAAAATCACCAAGAAAATAAACCTGTTTGAAGTGAAAAACATATAACATATTCATTGGTTCTTTTGGTTTTTGTCATAATGTATTTTTCTTTGTCACCTCTTATTTTCTATGGGCATTGACGTTTCCTTTGATAGTGACGAACGATGATTAGTGTCCTTCAGGTACACTTAATTGGTAATAATTTCAGGCATACGGGAAACGTGAAAATCCTTAATCCAATATTTGTACTTCTATGTCCATATCTTGCCTATTTGATGTGCGAACTATTTGGATTGTCTTCAATTCTCGGGTAACGTTATTCAGTCATATGTTTTCACAGATAAACTCAATTAGCATATTTTATTTACAACTACGTTGTTGTTATGGAATTTCATAGCACAACTTTCTGCGCTATAGATATTTCAATTCGCATGCCCAAGATAGTGTTGTTTCAAGCGTGGTGTTTTATTTAGGTGCTTATTTGGGTGCCTTCCTTCCGTGTTGAAAGCCATTTCTGAAGCATTTTGAGTAAGATAGACAGGTAGTGGACATAATTATTAAAGTAATACCTGCGGAGATGACTTGTGAGGAAGAGACGAGTGGCTGAAAATGCATCTGCTCTTAAACCACTTCATTACGAAGGATAAATAAGGAGGGAATGAACCATGTTGTTGTTGTCGAAAGCTTCATTAGTTGTGAATGACTGTCTGAATGAGGGCAACAATATTTTTGCAAGAAATTCGGTAGGGAGGGATGAAGAATCTGCGGCAAAATAAAATGATGCTCACGCGAGTTAAAGAGAGAGCCATCTTTCCAAGTTAGGGCTCACCAATGTTCTAAAATGTCTCTTTAAAATAGTTTGTATGGAAATTTGTGCTGACAACAATGAAGGTTTGAAAGAAGCGATATTTTTTAAAACTTAAATCTCGCTTATTAGTGAATCACTTCATGAGACAATGAATGATTGATGTTCTTAGTATTGCATTCTGTGGCTGTGCAATGAAACAATATGTAAGGGAGAATGTACCCGACAAAGCGTTTACGGCAATCAACTATTTTGCAAAGGTAATTTCATCTCTAAATACATTCAAATCTTTGAAAAAATTTAGACGTCTTTTTAGTGCCCTTGTGTTTTGTTCATAATTTACATAAGTGCTCTTAAAAGAAGAAATTGCATTTTGCTCTCAGTGGACGAGTATTTGACCATCTACATTAATTCGTCATTTTATGGGGAACAAAACGAATTCATCTTTTAAAGAATATTCATTACTTCTAACTAAACGATTATTTTTTTCCTCATTTACGAATATATTTTTGCAGTAGATCTTATTAAGCATTCGTATGAGATAATCTTGCAGATCAGTATTTATCGGGGCCTGAAAGTTTCAATAACAATGACTGCAAATATCTTAGATACCTATATATTGAGAAATCGAATTTTTTTTTGTCTTCACTTGACTAGGGCATGAAAAGTTCTCGATAATTTTACACTACTGCCTTGAATGCTCTTGCAACTCTATCTGGTCCAATACATCTTGAATGAATTTGTTGCAACTCTCTAATCGGCTATTTCCAATCGATTTTTTCCGCCTAGAAATCGAATATTTAGGTGCTATCACTCGCTTCTGAAACGGTAATTTTCGTATTCCTTGGTCTTTCAACCGTATCAAGTGATCATCATTGGAATAGTGCATTTATTATACTCACCGTTGTGCTGTGTATCGTCTACCGGACACTCGGTATGCTACGGCAATTTAACCACTAATCCAATCATAATTATATTATAAGTACGAAAATAGCAATTTACATATGAGGATGCTAGTTTGACGAATATCATTATATGTTCAGCGTTCTTTTTTTTACATCTAAGAACCATTGAGTTTTGCAGACTTTCCCAATTAGTAAGTCAACATATGAATTTTACGTGTAGATAAAAGAATATAACGTGAACTTCGACTACCATTGTTATTGGTGGACGAAAGATGAATAAGAATAGTGGGTGTACTGTAAATGTTGCAGGTGTTACCGTGTTGTGTTACTTCCTCAACAAAGGTCGACTTAGGAAATATTCGAAAGTTGAGCAGTTCATTATGTGTTAGTTAGCACAATTTCTTTTGTTTGTTCTTTATTTTCTTTTTTTTTCTTGCAAATTGGCAAAAAAGTTGCACGCATAGACTTTATAACATCGACGTATAGCTTCTGATAGTAGCAACATGCTTGAAACTAGTCACTTTTCATTTAATTTTTTATGCGAAACTTCAGCATAAGCTTATCATGATCTTGGGTCGGTTTAGTCTCGACTTCCGGAATACACTCAAACGATATGAAATTTTTGTTGTTCGACGCCTCTTAGTCGTCTTAAAGGTTGTTTTAATCAACTGCATTGTCTAGCTATGCAACTTCGCTTATGCTAGTGTAATTATTTGTTTTTGTGACTTCACAGCATGTCCTCATCATGTATAACTTGAAGTTCAAATCTGTGATCCACTTTGACAAGTTGTAAAAGAAAACTGTAAGCCTTTTCAGCATACGGTGGTCTTAGAGGTGCGATCGCGTATGGTTTGGTGGTCGCCCTCCCAGACACTCTTCCTGGCAAGAAAATGTTTGTTACTTCCTGTATTATCGTCATCTATTGGACAGTATTTCTTCAGGTAATTTTTTAAATGAAATTCCTGTGTTCCTTCCTTGGGCACTATATAGTTTCAAATACTACAAATAATAGTAAACAGCAGCTATAAATTACAGTAAATAAGTTGAGCGAGATGAAAATAAATGCCATATTGAGCGGTAAATATAGTTCCACAGAGCTGTGTGCCGTTCATTACTTCATTTGAGCATGCAGGAAATGTGTTTTTTGCAGATATTCAGAATCCAGCTGAAGAGTCGGGAAGAGTGAAAAAAGACCACGAATTTTCACTACTGTAGCAATAAGTGGTAATGGTGTCCTTCTGATACATTAAATGTGATGGGACATGGGGTTAGTACATGAAGCGGAAGCGAGGTAAGCGGTACGTTGCGAATGGAAAGGCCACAGAAGATGTTTCCCACAGAGAGAGGGCGGATGGGTTTTAATAGGAAATGTATTCAAGGAGCAGAGGAGAGGGAGGGGGAGGGGAGGGGAAAGGGACAGAAAATCGGTGCACTCGAATTTCCTACCAAATCGAATAATTTCTTTGCTGTTCTAATCTTTGCGGTTCTAAATATATCCTCATGAGGTTAGACTCAAATGTGAAGGACGTATAGCTGATAAGCTTCATAATGTGATATTAAGTGTATCTGTGCAGTTACCTTTCACCTTTGCTCCTCAAAGTGGGCATTTCAACTGAACACCTTGCGAGTCAAGAGATGGGAATGGGAATGTTATACTTCCTTAGTTCTAGCCATTTCCCTAGCATGATACTCCATGTCGCGTCATCTTGCGGGAAAGGCGCAACAAAATTCGGGCAAGAAAAAGAAGAAAAAGAAGATTTTGCTGATGTCATTTCTTCATTTTTAGTTCCTTGGTGGTGTATTTAAGCACTTTGAACTGTATCTTAGTGTTGCTGTTGGCTCTTATTCACTCAGGTCCGCCGCATGTTGACAACAGCTTACCTTCTATTTTTCTGGCCCGAAATTAACTTCCGTAGCACTTCCTACTGATCCATTTTTTTGATCACTGGAGCGTTTTATTCGAACCCTGGCTTCTGACCTTGTCCTGGCCCAAAGTGGCTGGAATTATCTAAAAGTTGATCCACAGCGATTATTCGATTTGGCAAAGTGAATGACTTCTCTCCAAGCATGATTCGTCACTGTCGCAAAGCATCAGTTTGCACAGTTATACTGCATTTATGATTTTAGGGTCTTACGCTGCGACCAATAGCCAATTTCTTGGAGGTGGAACGGAAGAACGTTTATAAGAAAAATATGACCGAATATATCTATCAAAATGTAAGCCTTATTTACTTATAAAACGACTTATTCACATATCTCTTTGAAGTGATTGAATGGGTGATTAATATGTAAAAGAGTTCCAAGCATCATGTAATGGGCTTAACTATAAAGAAATTATTGAGTGCTTTCAAGATGTTGCAAACTTATTGCTGAGCGATTTGTAGATTTCATTTTGAATATTTATTGGGCACCGACTGTTCCCTTTGGCAATCATTTCATTCTGTCATTAAAGTTTGCTTCTGGTGTTCAAGGAATGGCTGAAACTTAATTTATTTTCGCTATGCTCTTCTTTGTAAGTTACAATTAAGGCGTTCTGCGACCAAAGTCAAGGGCGAACTTTGTTATCTGTCAGACAGGAATGCTCTCAGTAAATCAAATGGCGCCCTTGATTCTTTTACTTCCGCTTGCAAAAAAGTCATCTTGTCGATTAGCTTGAAAGAGAACGATCTTCGATGTCAATCTCTGCAAGCTGCAGCACATCGCAGCGACTGATTAGAATGAGACCATTCGTTGGATCCCCAGAGTTCCTACTTGAATGGTGTTCACGAGCTTAGAAATATTCAAAAATCTGGTCAATGGACATCGCAGGAATCGGCGAAGAAGAATCTCTCCCAACATTATTAGTGTATATGTTGTGGAGGAAAATTCACATCAGGATAAATCAAAGAGATGGCATTTGGTTTTCCGCATCGGATATCAATAAATAGAGTGGAGGATTTTTTATTCGCGACTATTTGAAAGACTCAAATGTGCTCTCAATCGTTGAATATGACAGAGAATTTGTATTATTGCCCATAACATTACCGTCGTTTAATTTCTACTTGACATATGGTCTGAAAATTGAAACTTGTAATGCGCTATAGAGGAGCGAAAAATTTTACTAGCAAGACTGAAATCGATTAACGGCACGAATCATTCAAATCCTGACGAAATGGTATAGTACTAAGTATTTTTGCAGTTAATTGACTATACAATGTCCGGTATGGAAGATATCGCTGGCATGACAGGTCACCATACACTAAGAAACTGGTAAGAATGTGATAGCAGCCTTGATTTCCTCTACTCTAAAAGCAAATGTCATAGTCGTGAATTGCATCGTCCACTTTATAAGGTCTTCCAGCAGTAGGGGCTTGAGAAGCTACTTCGGGCTCTTTTGATGCTCCTGAATCGATTTAAAAAAAACATATTTCCCATTGCTTGCTCTCCCAACGACTTTTCCATTCCTGAATATGTTAACTTACTCTACAGAATTCACGTGCAGGTAAATGCCTCATCAGAAGATTCAACTTCTAGGAACCAAACTTCTAGGAAGTTGTCAAACTGTTTGCTGAAACATGTCGGCTATACTCCATCGCTATTTCATGCAAATGAAGCTCGCAAGACTCAAGAGCAACGCATAGTGTTGTTAGACGAAGCACGAATCCATTCGAACGTCGTTCTTTCCTATTTAAGCCCCATTCATAACAGATGATGTTCAAGAGGTGTACTTCTCATATTTGAGCTGGCTGAATTCCAGAATTTGCAACATGCGTGCATATTTGTATTTGAAGATTACTTTTTCTGTGGAGATCATCAAAGACACCAAAAAGACATCAAAGACGCCAAAGAGACTGCATCCACACTACTACTTTCTTACTTGTATCTGCGTAGACCTGAACAATTTCCTTAATATGCTGGCTGCGCCAATTCCAGTAGATTCTTCAGAAAAGATGAAATTTCTTTTACTCTTGATTCGGAAGAACTGGGGAGGGGGATATATAAGGATATAATGATAGCTATAGTGCTTCTCCTTAAGTACCGACGGATGCATTAAAAAATGTATAGGAAATTTAGTCTGATGTCAGTATTAAAACAGAATTGCAGGTTTAACAAATTCAATCGAAGATTCTTAAAGCCTTTGCTTCTGAAAAGAGGTGCGAGAAAGAAGATGGACAACTCGAATATTGTGCGTGCTTACAAGATGATTCAGAAACGCGAAGCTGAGGATCTTCTGAAAGGAGCTGACCTGACCCAAAATCAACTCTTTGTTGAAGCACTTCTTAGACATGTTCGAACGTTAGTTATCAAGTGCTTCCATATTTCGGTTTCTTTCATTAAATTCAGTTTTCCCAGCAGCTTTTCCGATGATTATTTATTTGCATCTATTAACATACCGTAAACCGATGAATGGTACAGGTGAAGTCCCTCCAATTCCCTCTAGATGGATTGAGGAAAATAAATTTCGGGTTTCTGAACTTCCAGGGGAAAGCCATGAAGAATAAAATTTCCCAAGTTTTAGTTAATGCTTTGAAGTTTTTTTTTTTGACTTTTGTTTTCAGCAGAAACAGGAAAGGCACTATTTTTTATTAAACTCCTTTTATCTACTTTCATGAATTTTTCATATTCCATCTCGTGAGTACTTTGTAGGACGATATTCACCAGTCGCACTACGAATGCTTTCTAGCGAAGTATTCATTAACTCCACAACCATTTCAACAAAGCAAGTTGTCTTCTATGAACATCGCACATTCGTTGAGAATATATAGCTGCGTGTCTTTTGGTTTATTAGCAATGAAGTATTGGATAAGACTCCGAAAGTAGCGGAACTTACGAAATTTTTTCAGGAATGTTCACAAGCTATCAACAAGAAAAAAGTTTTGGAGAATATTGTCTTCATTTTTTGCTGACTCAACCATCCGTAGAAATCTTCTACGAGAGATTTTATTCCGTATTACCTAACCGGTGTAAAAATCAAAAAGCTTTTTCACGAGGAATAAAGAGAAGAATGTCTCTAATGATGTACTCAAAACGGCATCAAATAGTCCCGCTTTCGAGCCTCCTTCATTAATTCGTCCTTTTTTCCCATATGAAAATATCGCCTGACTAAAAAAGGACTTTTCTGGGAACTTTTGCTTTCTGCTGGAGATAGCTAAAGGCTGTTACTTATGAGAAAATGTTTTACTATTGTTTTATCAATATATACGATCAAATTTATCTCGCTGTTGCACAGGAAAGTATGCTGCTACATTAGTTCAATAAGTTTATGATATGCACCATGTGAACCGCTACTTTTTAAGCAGAGATGTAGAGAATGTTTGGTATAAGGGAATCGACCAATTCTTTATCTTATACTGCATGAGTAGAGAGGAAACGAATCAAAAACAGGCCTATTTTCGTTCAGGCGAGCCGAATCATGTTCCCGAGCCAATACGGCATCGACATTTGCGAATGGAAGCAATATCCGTGAAGTGGAAAGCATAGATGAGCCGAATTTTATCGAGAATCCCGCTTATCTCATGATGGATGAGCTAACTGAGGCGAGTGCCTTAAATATGGGAATGGAACGAACTAATGGGCCACTTGCGTTGATGCCAGTTGATGAACCATCTTCTTCGAATAATAAGGTGACATCCCTTTTACCGTTTTCAAAGCTATTACGATGCTCCTTATTGAACTTGACTGCACTTGAGGACAGCAAAGGAAGCAACTGTAGATAAAACATCTCGATTCAACGCTAACCGAACTTGCACCACGATGACGTAATGCCGTCTGAAGTAGTTGTGTTCAGACCTCTGACATTTATTTGTTACCTGCATTAAGAAAGCGGGAGTTAAAGGTGTTACCTGTGTTGAAGATGTAAGTGTTAGCCTCGTCGGAGTTTTCTTATGTCCAATCATCTTAGTTCAGCGATCCCATCAAAATATGTGAATGGATTCCATGCTGTTGACGCAAACACGCATTCATATTTTAAGCAATAGCGCATTCATTATTTTAACTAATTTCACGCTCATAAAAGAATTTTACAAACGCATAGTTATTCCGTCACTCAACCGCTAGCAAGGACCTGCATTTTTTACACTTGAGTGTCACGACTACTGTCGAAATCGATTGAGATCAATAAATGGATCATACTCATTCAATTCGCTACCCCCTAGACTCAGTGGTCTACGAAATAAAAGTGTTGAACGAAGAGACAGTATGCACATACACATACATATAAGATCGCGATCGCAAAATCACTTCATCGTAACGCAATTTTCAGATGCAATACTGCTTGGAAATAGAAATGAGTTTTGCGCAAGAATTTTAATGAAATCTCACCAATGTTTCTACTGATGACTTGTGTACTGAATCTGATCAGAATTTGTACTTGCTTTACTTCGAAGTGAAAGAATTTGTGAGGGATCCATAAGCCGTTCACATCTTTAGTAACTGCTCTTTATGTCACACCAGCTTCTACTAATAAGAGATGTCACATATCAAACCAATTACTTTTCAGGAAGTACACGTCAGAATCGAAAGGCATCCGTGAGCGCATCGGATTGGAATTGCTATCAACGAATGCACAGATCTCTTTTGTTCTGAACAACGCGAAGTGCTGGAATTCGCTGCAGAAATTGAATAGTTCTTCAATAGTAAGCTCAAGACTTCAATATCAACTCCCCACAATTGCATGGCACTCAGAAGTAATTATTGTAATATAACTGTTAAGATTTTTTGCCCAGTCGACCAATGGTCCCGTCAATTCCTGTCCTATCGCTGGATTCTTTGGCAGTGTAAAATAAAAGCCAAGAAGCAAGCTGGACTTTGGAATAAAAATACCAGGGACATAAAAGAAAGAAGGCGCTAACAGGTGAACGCACTCAAGCATCGTCTTCCAATTCACATCAGCCGGTTCAAGGGTAAACGAATCTTTCATAGATTTGTGGGGGTAGAACGATGATACAAGATTTGGAGACATTATCTCACCTGTTACAGTTTTTGCTGCGAACTCCAGAAAACATTCGGCCAGATCAGCAGGACACAGAAGCGCATATTGTGCAGTCCCCTCTTACGTCCTTCACGCTCTGTATGTGTGTCTGTGCGTCTTGCGTCCTCGTCTGCGTGTCTGTTTCTCTGTGTGTCTGTCTGTTCGTGCGTCTATGCGTCCTGCGTCTCTGTCCGTGTGTTGCGCCTGTCTCAGTGTGTATGTATGTCTGTCCGCATGTGTGCCTACGCATCCTGCAACCTTGTCTGTATCCGTGTCCGTGTATGTGTCCATGTGTCTGTGCTTGTGTGTCTATGTGGCTGGGTCTGTATGTCTGAGTATCTATGTGTCTGTGCGTTTGTGTTTCTGCTTCTGTGCTTCTGTGGGTCTCCTTGTCCGTATGTCTGCGTGCCTGTGCGTCTGTATGCCGGTGTGTCTGTTTCTGTGTTTGTGTATGTGTGTCCGTGCGCCATGCGCCTCAGTCCGCGCTGCGTCTGTGTCCGCGTGCGTCCGTGCGTCCGTACGTGTTGGCGTTTGGGCGTCTTGCGTTTCTGTCCACGCGTTGTATCTGTGTGTCTGTGTGCTCTGTGTGCTTGTGCGCCTCTGCGTCTCTCTGTGGGTTGTGTCCGTGTCTTTACGTACCTGTGTGCCTGTTTGCCTTTGCGCCCATGTGTTTGCGTGTCTGCGCGTCCGTGTGCATGTGTATCTCTGTATGTCTGTGTCCGTGTGACGCTGTGCCTGGGTGTCTGTGTGTCCGTACCTGCATGGGTCTGTTCGTCTGCATGTCCGTGTGACTGTGCGTCCGTGTGTCTGCGTGCATGTGTGTCAGTCTGTCTGTCTGTGCGTTCAGCGCGTCTGCCTTTGCGTGTCTGTTCGTGCGCTGTGTTGTGCGCCTGTGTATTGTCTGTGCTCTGCGAGTCTTGCGTCTCTGTTGTTTTTTGCGTCTGTGTGCCTCTGTATCTGTCTGTCTGTGCATCTTGCGCCTCTGTCCCGTACGTTGCGTCTGTCATCTGTGTCTGTGTGCGTATGTCTGGGTGTCTGTGTCCGTGTGCCTTTGCGTGCTTTTCTGTGTGCCTGTGTCCGTGTGTCTGCGGGTACGTGTCTGAACGTCCGTGCGTGCTTGTGTCGGTGTCTCTGTTTGTGTGTTTATCTGCGTGCCTATATGCCCACACGTCTTTTTTTGCGCGTGTGTGCCGGTGTCCGCGTGTCTATGCGCCTGAGCTCCAGCGTCTCCGCCTGTGCGTCTGTGTCCCCATGTTTCCGTGTCCGTGTGTCTGTGCCGTTGCGTCCGCACATCTTGCGTCTATGTCCGTGTGCCTATGTGTCTGCGTTCGTGCCTCTGTGTGTCTGTGAGTCCATGTTTCTGTGTCTATGCGTCTGTGCATGTTGCCTCTCCGTGTGTCCGCGTATCCGTGCGTGTGTGCGCGTCCGTCTGTATGCCTGTGCGTTTGTTCGTGTGTGCGTTTGCGTCTGGCGGTGGGTTCTGTCTGCGTATCTGTGTCCATGTGTCCTGCATATGCGTCTGCGTCTGTGTGTCGGTGTGTCCGCGTTTCTGTGTGCCTGCCTGTTTGCGTGTTTGCCTGTATGTTTGTCTATGTGTTTGTCTCTGTGTGTCTTTGTGTCTGTGCTTGTATATCTCTATGTCTGTCTCTGCGTCTGTACATCTGCGCGCCTGTGTCTGCGTGTGAGCGTCCGCGTATCTGTGCGTGCATATCTGTTATGAAATACTTTCGCTGTCGTCTTCTCGGGACCGAAGGCGCGAGCTGTTACGTTGAATTTCGCCTGCTGTTCCGACGAGCGCCGAAGGGACCAGCTGATCATGGTATATTCCCTGCCGTTACGCTCAGCGTTAAAGGCGCCTGGCTGCTATGATGTAGTTCGTTCTCGCTTTGGTGAACGCCTAAGGCGGCATCTTGTTATGATGTTGCTTGCTTGCTGTTTCGACAGCCGCCGAAAGCGCGGCCTCAAAGCACTTGTTTCAGCAGCTGTTTTGGCGAGCGCCGAAGGCTTCAGCTGACTATGCAATTTCGCATGCCGTTTTGGTGAATGCCGGGGGCACAAATCTGTTATTATCTATTTCCGCGCAAGTTTTGGCGATCGCCGAAGGCCCTAGCCTCTTGTGGTGGACATCCGTGCTATTTTGGCGAGCGTCGAACGCGCCAGGCTGTAATATTTTCTCCGCCGTTTTCGCGAGTGTCGAAGGTGCCAATCTGCTATTATGTACTTTCACTGTTTTGGCGCGCTAAAGGCGCCACTCTGCTCTGATGTATGTTCGCTGCCGCCATGTCGAGCGCGGAGGCGCCAGCTTGTTATGACGCAGCCTACCTGCTACTTACGCGGTCGCCGATGGCGCAGCCTACCAGCACTTATTTCGGCTGGTCTTTTGGCGAGCGCCGCAGGCGCCAGCTTCTTATAATGCACCTTCGCTGCTGTCTTGGAGAGCACCGACGGCGCCAGCCTTATACGATGTTATTGGCTTGCTGTCTTGGCGAACGCCGAAAGCGCTAGCCTCTTGTGGTGAACATTGCTTGCTGTTCTGTTGAGGGCCGAAGGAACCAGCCTGTTATAACGTGTATCGCACTAGTTTTGGCCAGGGTCGGAAGCACAGGACTGTTACCATTCAATCTTGCTGACGTTTTGGTGAGCGCCGAAAGCGCCAGCTTCAGGCGTTGTATCTCGGCTGATTTTTTTGCCGGCGCCGAAGGCGCCAGCCTGCTACGATGTATATTTGCTGCAGCTTCGGCTAGCGCCGGAGGCGCCGGCTTGTTATGATGTAGTCTGCCTGCGGTTCTGGTGACCATCGAAGGCGCGGCCTGCCAGCACCTCTCTCAGCTGCTGTTTTGACAAGTGTCGAAGGCGCCAGCCTGTCACGATGTATTTCGGCCGCTGTTCTTGCGAGCGTTGGAGGCGTCAGCTCGTTACGATGTGTTTCGCACCCGTTTTGGTCAGCGCCGATGGCGCAAGCCTGTTATGATGTAGCTTGCCTTCTCTTCTGGTGAGCTCAGAACTCGTCAGCCTGTCATGGTGAACATTCAGTGCTATTCTGACTAGCGCGGAAGGCGCCAACCTCTTGCATTTTTGCTGCCGTTTTAGCGTGCGCCAAAGGCGCCAGCTTGCTATGATGTATTTTCGCCAATGTTCTTGCGATCGCCTAAGGCGCGGCCTGTCAACGCTTATTTCAGGTGCTGCTTCGGCGAGCGCCTAAGGCGCCAACCCGTCGTAATCTATTTTCATTCCGTTTTGGCGAGCGCTGGTGGCGCCAGCCTTTTGTGCAGTACTCCATCTGCTGCGCTTGCGAGTGCGTGAGCCAGCTGTGGTCTAGTTCGCGTGCTCTCTTCGAAGCTCCGAAGGCGTGAGCCTGCTGTGCAGTACTTTATATGCTGCCCTTGCGAGTGCCAAAGACGCGAGTCTGTTGTGTAGCACTTCGCCTGCTACGTTTGCGATCGCGGAATGCGCGAGGATGTCATGGTCTACTTTTTCTGGTGTGTTTGCAAGCTCCGCAGGCGCGTATCCGTCCTGCTCTACTTTTAATGCTGTCCTAGCGGGCGCCGAAGATGCGAGCTTGTTGTGATCTACTTCCCACGTTGCCTTTGCGAGCGGTGAAGGCGCGAATCTGCGTTGTGGTACCTTGCCTGCTGTCTGTGCGAGCGCCAAAGGCGTGAGTCCGCTATTTTCTGCTTCGCCCGATGTGTGGCGAACGCCGAAGGCGCAAGTCCGACATTCGTCACTTCCCTCTCCAAACGGCCTGATTTCAATTTTTCGGTTTCAATTGGAACTTTTTGGTCTGAACTGGAACTTTTTGGTTACATAAGACACAGCATCAAATACAGGCATTAGTAAAACTCGAAGGTCAAGTCACCTTTCCATAAAATGCAAACCTTGAAAAATGAACAAAAGTAATATGATCACACAAATCGGATGAATGAGAGAATGACAACATAAACGATAACTGTCGAAAAGCTCATAGCTTAGACGAGACGGGTAAATCCAGCAAGGAAAGTGAACTCTGATAGCAAGTGCAGTATCGATATTGCGCAACTGAGAAAGGTCATGCACAACTAAGGCAAAGGTATAAACGTAAATGAATCTATCAACCATTTTTGAGGTACGAAAAATGAGAAGTATATCATAAACTATTACAATATACACGGCACGCAGCGACAATGGAACAACATCATTGATGAACGCCGCCGCCCAACTTATTAAGCAGCCCTTAAACGATAAAACAGTTCTGTAAGGTATCTTTGCCGTTTTTTTTTTCTACAACTCTATTCCTGTGGGGCAAATATAGAGCATCATGCGCTCTTTGAACTATACGAAACAAAATTTCTTAGCTAGCACATCTGTGACGGCAATGTTTCCGATATAAGGAATACAAACAATCAGGAGCGCATAAGCAGATCACATGTGATTAAAAGAAATCATCTTTATGCGCAGGCTTGTAAAAAACTGAAGTAACTCACAGAAAAATTTAATTCAAGAAAACATCCCTCCTTCGCTCTTTTTCCCCACCGCGTTTCGCATTTCTATTCCTCTCTTGCCCTGTTCCATTGATAGGGCTTATTTCTCAAATCCTCGCTCTCCTCTCCCTCCCCTGTCCAAATTAAACTAGCTTCTTCTACATCCTTTCAGGGGCGACTGGAAGATAGGCTGCCGAAAGTTTACGCGCATAAAAATCGAAGAAACTGGAAGCGCGAAATTTCCCTACGAACACCATCTAGGGGTTAAAAAAAAGGAACAGTCACCCATCATTTGGTCGCTCATAAGCATCAGGAAGCGAACGTCAGAATCGTAAGAAATAAATGCACAAAAGAAAGAGAATGAACTTGAATCTTGCAATCTAGGATGCGAAGCAAAGCAAAGACATTCTATAGATATTGCTCTCAAGCAATAATATCAAAAACCAAATAAAATGAGACAAACATGTAGAATGAATATGGTGCTAAGAAATTACCAAAAATAAGAAATTAGTAAAAACTTTTCGGTGCACAAACATCGCTAAGAAATTACCAAACGATCACATCGTTATCCGAAGTGCCACGTTTGATGGTACTTCAAGAGTTCTCCAGAATTTCATCCGTCTCAATCATTCCTCTCCAACAAAACAACCACCTCTCCCTATCTGCTATTAAAAATTCGTGTCATCCGCCAAATTATCCATTAGTTTGTCACCTTCAACGGTATAGCACGCGAGAAAAAACAAGTGAAAAGCGCAGAAACTAAAACAATTTAAAGCCGGAGGTCACTCTTAATTATTTGGAAACTCATATAATAATGTACGAATTGCGTCACTGTTAACAGCATCAACAGGAAAAAATCTATCTAATAAAGAAAGCGCTGCAAACTCATCTCTATCCACTTCCCAAAAATCGCATAAAACGCCAGCAATAACTACATCTGGTAAAACAGCATAAAAGGCAATTCAAAAAAGCGCTTAACAAATCAGCAACTACCAGTGCGACTAACGATTAATGTACATCTTTGAACAAAAAGCACATTGCAGTCTCCCAACTTCAGAAAAGCAGATACCAGGGACGAGTAGTTCCGTTTCGGCTCCAATACTACAAAACATTTCAGAAAGTATTCCCCGGCTTCAGCAAAGCCATTTCGATGTACAAAATCTCAATGCCTACGAAAGGAAGGCAACTGACCAATGACCATTAATGAACACAAAGCAAACGAAAGAATTTTGGCCTTCCCGTGCTCTCTCCGACACCAAGTATTACAAACATGCATACAGTATAAAGAGTAAAGGAAGCACAAGTGTCAGCTATTTCCTAGCAATTTGGAAGATAATGCAATAAAATGGCTGATATTTTTCAAGTTCTCCTTAAAATTATAAATGTCGGAAATGACCGATTCACTACAGTGACCCAGTTCCCTACTCGCCTCCCACTCTCCTCCATTTTCAGCCGCTGGGCTCGGCGCCCTCTTTTTCAGAAGCTGATCGCATTTACTCCCTTCACGTTTGCAACACAAAGAACTTAGGTAATAAACAACAGAGCGAGCGTTTTTTTCTTCTTACGTTTTTGCACTTGTAGCGAAAAATCATGCTCCTTCGAGCCGAAACCGCACCTTCATCTCTCCATCTCCTCCTCTTCCCCAGACAAGTTGATGACATCACATACACGCAAGTATTCATGTCTGCACCCTTCTTTTAGTCGAAGGATACACACAAACAAGAAATAGAATTGCTCTTTCACGAGGGATGTGTTTCGATATAATCAACGATCTCGTTCAGTTAAAACATAAAAACAATAAACAAACATGCAAATGATATACCAGTCACTTGCAAATAATATATCTGAGACCGCAAAACCAACCGTTATTTCTGCGCATTAAGCCTCTGGAAAATAAACCTTCCAATCACGTTACTGTGTTGCTTATTGTTAGCAGTTGCATTCACTGCTGGTCGTACTGAAACCAGTTCACGTAATTTGTTCAATGACTCCAGCGTACCGACCGCTGACACGATCACCCGATCTGAAAGTTTCACAAATAGCTTTGTCTATGAACTGCGGAAATACATTTATGAGCACCAAATAGTTCAATGCCACTACACGCCGTCCGTTCAATATCGATGGTCGACACAACTCATATGGTCACACTGCGTAGCCATTGGCCCTTGCCGACAGGCAAATATCTTACGAAATGCAGCGTGAATGATCAAGAATGGCCACTCAGCCACACTCACTTTGATCAAACGATGAAGAAATCCACATCGAACTATGCAGTGTGGCCTCTTCGGGTAGGAAAAGTGAAAAACAGGGTGCTTAAGAAGAAATAGGAAACGAGGCAAACTAGACACTCAAACATCGCACTAACTAACGTTCTGGGGACATCTCATCAAACTATGAGTCTCCTGCATGACTGTCCAAATGGACCTTCTGCAGCCACAAATCGCAAACTCCCCCACCCACCATACACTTTGCGGCACTATTTCAGAGAACGATGGCACCCAGTTGCG
>JAAVTS010002420.1:2890-14820 GCA_022845575.1 Baylisascaris ailuri
AAGCAACGTCTCTTTATTTGATTCATACAAAAGCAGCTTCTTTAAAAGCGGCTTCATCAGATGCTATCGGTTGAACGCAATGAGTCGAGAGTGAAACTGACCCACATGGTCTGCAGTTCGAAGACAATGCTTAGTTTTAACCCGTATACAATCGAATCCCCTCCCGATGCCATATAAACTAAGAAAATCCGCTTCATAACCGAGCATTGGAAAAACAAAAAATGTGTTAGATGAAACCTTTTTTCACCGGCTATTTTAGTTCAAAGTCAGTATACGCTCAACCTCTGGCCCGATACACCAAAAGCGGGAGGGAGAGGTCAAATCAAGGAAGGTATGATGCTGCTTACTCATCTGCACTTGCAGGGGTTGATTTAACTCCGACATCAAAGCATCATATCGAAAGAGCTAAACGATAAACTCCGATATCCTTCCAGGTAGTGCGATAAAATGATAGTCTTTAGGCTATTCTACTAATAGGTTTTCAGGTAGGTTCCATCTTTAAAGTTTGCTTTTCAAGCTCGAAACATTTACAGAGTCCAACTAACATCCCTACCAAAAAAAAAAAAAACTGCAACAATTTTCCACGTATACAAATAAAAAAAAAAGCGGGAGGTGTTTGCATTCTCAATCACCATCGAATCAAGCCTCAATCCCCATTTGCATATATGGCATATATTTGCATATAATAAATGCAAAATGCAAAATCAACTCACAATAAGCGTATCATAGAATTGCCGAGGTGTTTCAATGATTTTAACACAATTGGCATCGATTGCAATTGAACGGAGTCGATCGATATGGTCTTTTATATCATCCATTATATGATCGGAACTTTAATGTGGTCGAAGATTGTTACACGAATGAAATGAGTGTAGTTGAAAAATACCGATAAATATCATCCTTATTAAAGGATACGAAAGTAATAAGGTCATCGTCTCATCATGTTCAAACAGCGTCAAATGTACTAAAAGAAAGGCAGTCAAACAATTCCACGATGAAGGTACCAATTGCCATTAGATATAAAAGTTCTAGTTTACCTATATAACAATTTCAGGTCACTACTTTCGTTCCATCTTGTATTCTTGAAACTTTCAAAGCCTGTTTTTAGCACTCGGATCGGTGCCCACACACGACTATGCTTTACCTATACGAGTTTATTTATTGAAGGCATAATTTACAAAAACATCACCGCCCTCCTCTATCATCAATCCGTCTGAGGTTTCGTTTATCCCCCTACCCTTCGCTACCGTCTATTAATTTACAGATGTACAGATGTACCCCTTGGGCAAATAGTTCTTCCAAGACTAACAATAAGATAACGATTAATATTTAAACATTTAAATATACCTCCTATAGAAAACAATCGAAGCACTAATGCACTAGATCGTTGTCCTAATAAAACGGGCAAAAAAAAACTTCCGGAAAACATTCGATTAAATACACTTGTAGGAGAGGACCAATCCCATAAAACCTTTTCAGCAATACTTTTCAAAAAAGTTTAAGAGCGATTTTTACAACCTGCACAATATGCACTAACTTAATGCATTGCAGTCCTATACGGTAGGGCGAACAAATTCCAACAAAATTGTGAATATAGTTCAACTTGAGAGGTGAGAAACGTTTTGGTAAGATTGTGTTATGCGAAGTCAGTCATTTATGATTCCATAGAAATTGGCCAAGCGGTTGGGGCTCCGTGTACTCCGGAGGCGGTGGAGTGCAAGCATTTTTCATCCAAATCATCCAATGCCCGTAAAAGTTCAGGAAGGGGTCCATGACGCTGTCTGGCAATGAGTCAGGATAACCCGCGGTCTTTTAGTCACGACAATGGGGGAATTCTTGGCACTGCCACCCAAGGAGAAACAATTCGTAGACTTAGCCAAATTAACAAGGCGACGTTTCTGTCCAGACTCAATTTCTGCATATTTTTAAGTTGTAATGCGGCAGTGGCAATAGCCCTACACTTTGACGTGCTGACAAATGCGCCTGAGATGTTCTAGAGGTTCCTTAGCCAATTACCTAGTGCTTCCTATGACGGGCAAATGCGCCATGTGCGTTTCAATATCGTGTGCAATGTCACAATGACTGTGAGTGTTCTGGTCTCTGTTATGTAGTTATTTTCATTGTTATTAGCACAAAGGTACCTCGCGGGTATGTTATATGGGATGAATTCGTCTCTTTTTAAGTCTCAGGGTGAATTCTATTCGTTTTTCTCTAACCTTTGGGCAAATTTCCCACCTACTTTTGTTCTGCGGTGAATATATACCATTTTCTTTATGCGCATTTATTATTATCGTCGTTTAATTTGTAGTTCTCTTTATGTCTTTTAAAGGTACGAAACGAAGCCATCGATTTCATTCTTATTTGTTGACAGCCACAAATTCCCTTTTTGCCATGGATATGGCCACGGATTTCTCAGTGTTCTTGTCAAAGGGCCAGAGATATCCCAGAATTTTGTATGCTACGTTTGTAGTATTATTGGTTAAGCGGCTGTTCTTATTTGCATTGTTGTTGCGTCCTAATTGTTTTCCCGGAAAAGGTTTGACAGTTGGTCAATTTCAGTGTATTGCCTTGATCGATGAATCATCGTCGTTACAACCCACTAAGAGAGGAATGGGTGATCGTAGCAGCAAATCGGGTGAAACGTCCGTGGCAAGGTGCGACAGAGACCGATACAAAGATGAAGGCCGGCTTCACTAGCCTTGCGGGTGTAAATCCTCTTGCTCCAGGTGGAAAGCGAGCAAGTGGTAAGACGTCACCACATTATACGAGCACGTATGTCTTCGAGAATGACTTCCCATCGCTAACAGACGACGGCAATAGGGACGAAGACCCCTCGGAGCTTGTATCCGACCAACTATATCGGTCACACACAATCAGAGGTACTTGCAGGTAAAATGCTTTAATATGCTCAGTTATGTTCGATATGTAATTGGTTATGCACGGTTTCGATGATCTTAGGTACCTTATGCTGTCCTACCTTATTTGAAGTTACGAGAGTACAAGTGCCTTGAGTACCATGGGTTTAAGTGCCTCAAGTACCACAAGTATAAGAATATCCTCTCCGTCGAATTTACGTTTTTTAAAGAATACAGGATTAAAGCCTACTCAGTTAACGCTGTGATATGTTGATACATTGAGTTCGGTTAATCAACACGAAATTCAACTCGATAAAATAGTACGCTGAGAGCGGAAAGAATGTGCCTCTTCCATAACTTCGTTTAAATATAAGCCTCCAGAAAGTTGCGATGGCTGTAAAACCTCAGTTTGTAAAAGGAATTGGGACCTATCCTCTAAATTACTGAGTATGGTCGCGTTCAAGAGTGATGTTTCACTTCCAATATTGTGCTCTCGAAAACCATCTTCGGTATGCGTCAGAACCTGGTTTTTGTTTTGATCGCTGATGTCCGTGACTTATATAGGTGAGCTGGATGTAGACATACCATAGCCACAAGGGTTCCCTTACCTGTTATCGGAGCCATTTCTATAAAAGTTCAAAACAAGAATGGTCGGCGTTGCGTTGTTTCTTCATAACTTCTTTAGCATCTAGCATCCATTTCTGTTCAAGTCACACGGGTTCTTTGGCAACGGCAACTTTAAAAAAGAATTTCTTTTGTATTTATATATCGTAGCATATTCAGAGAGCACAGTTTTCTTTTCGGTTCTCTACCTATATCATCTGTCCCGATTGTGTGGTGCAATTTTTTCTCCATTATATCTTATTCTTTCTCTCCTATTTGTTGGTATCTTAGCCCGACCGATACGCCTAGCAATTTGCAAGATAAGTTGTAGATAAATTACAGAGTTCTTTGCTACCACCCGGATAGTGAGTTATCAATGGCCCGTATGTCAATAGAGCAAATTGAAGCCGTTATTGATTTGTGGATCGCTCAGATGGATGAATTGCAAAGCAAATACGAATGGATACAGGTGATATTAATAGCTGATCGATAGTTCGTCTCCAGTTATTTGAAATTTATTGACAGCCGGACCAAAATTGAGACGCATCGTTTGTTACCAGTCAGCTCTTCTTCGAAAAGAGAGAAACACCTTTGTGTACATAACGGATTACCCGCTTCCTCATATTTACAGCAACAAAACACTGAGGGGGTTTATTCATTGTGCCACTTTTTAGTGTGACCTCAGGTTTAGGCAGTTGAGGTAGCGATAGTGAAACACGAGTTGGAAGTGGTATTGCTATTTGCTTTACATTACATAGAGATGTTCGTTTTATTGAACTTCCTTATGCAAATTACAATGTTTTTTGCATTTAAAAAATCTTTTTTGTTAGATGAATTTAGGTGACTGCTGGTCTATGCCATGGTAGGATCGAAGGTTTTATTGCAGAAATCCCCACAAGAAATGAGTATGGGTCTGGGTCGTAATATGTCCGGAATTATTGCGATGCCAAGCATACCACTGTTGCTTTGTGTGAGCCTATACCATGGTAGTAGCGCATATTTTTTGGCATAAATTCATAGTGATTGCAGTGCGTGAGCTCGTATCATAATCTGTCCGCTATTACTGCAGTATCTAAGCCCATGATCTCTAAATATTCGAGGAAGAGTTTTACTTGTCAGAAAATGTGTTACTTCATATAAAAAATAATTGCCATTCAGATTTTCGAGAATAAAGGCGCGGTGGTTGGATGCTCAAACCCACATCCACATGGTCAGCTATGGGCGAGCAATTTCCTACCCACTTATCCGGCCAAGGAATACAGCACGCAAAAGGTTCTTTCCGATTTCTGTCCTCTTTTCGAACCCCTTTTTAAGGTGAGATTTCCATTGTAATCCTATGACTGCTTGATTTTTGAGTATATTGATAGTGTTTAGTTTATTGATGGCATTGCAGGTGGTCATTTTTAAGTTGAAGAAGATAGACATGGTCTAGATGTTTAAAATCCTTGTGAAATTAGTGAAATTGCTTGAACTAAACAAGGTAGTATTGGCAGAGATAAGCTGAGCACAACTCTTGTGCATTTCCTATTTAAGTGCATTACTTTCTAGAAAATAATAGATTAAAAAATGGCACAAAAAGTTAAAGTTTCTAAGTTTTCAGGCTTATAAGGAGCGTACAGGCAAAGTGATGTTAATGGAAGTGCTAAAGCATGAGTTAGAGGTAAACGAACGGTTGGTGATCGAAAATGACGAATGGGTAGTGGTGATACCTTTTTGGGCAACATGGCCCTTCGAGACGATGCTTCTACCAAAGAAACATGTTGTCTCTCTCAACGAAATTAACAGTGTTCGTAAGTATCAACCTTATGAAGAATTTGATCAAACTTTTTTTTTCTTACTCGTGCGGATGTGTCCTTATTTCGGCAGAATTGTAGAGAACGATGGCACCCTAACTGCGAGCTGCGGACGGAGTTGAGCTCCTGCCTCACAGCGTACGCACCACTACCGTACTCTGCACTCTACGAGTGAATGCTAGCGCCCATCAGAGAAAATTGAAAACTTCTAAAATAAACAGGTAGTTTTTTCCATCATTCGATCCAGAATGTCTATTCATGCTCCATGCAAAATTTCAACTCAGTTGAAGGAGAGGAAATGCACACGCTGGAGAAGCCATCTGTGCTGCGCTACAGAGAACGATGACCTATGCAGGAAGTGCACTTCCCCTAGAGCTGAATTTTTGCATGGAGACATTATTTGACATTTTGAATTGAATGGTGGAAAAAATTGCATGTTTCTAGTACAAATTTTCAAGTTTCTGTGATGGGTGTTAATATTCGTTTGCAGATTGCAGAATACGGTANNNTATACCATCGTTTTCTGCAAGAGTGCGCTTATTTCTAGGCCTTAATTTTTTTCAGTGAGGATTTTGGACCAGAAAAAAGCGTTTTCGAGTGCTTTTTACATCGATTTGCTATGTGGTTATGTAAAATGATTACTGTATATGAAGGATAGTTAAAATGGATCGAGTTATGAGCTTAATGTAGTAACTGAGATGGCTGTATCGAATTGTTTATATTACCTGTCTACTGATTACCCGACTGTTTTTGTGCCATGATTGAAATCAATTTATGCCTAGGAAGTAAAGAGTATGAGAGGTTATTTATCTGTATATGGCATTTCATAAAAATATTTCAACACTAATTAAGTCTTAGGTATTCATTCGGTTGGAAGTTTTTACAATATATATTTATAGTATATTTACAGGATCAGAAACGATTATTAGCAGATATCATCAGAAGGCTGCTAATCAAATACGATAACCTCTTCCAGGTTAGCATTTTTTTTTTTTTTGAAGTTGCTACACCTTTCAATCTTTTCTGATGATGGCAGAGCATGTTCTGTAGTTTTCGAGTTTGGATTACAATACTTTTACTTGGTTATTTCTTTTCTTAGCTGCTAAGCACATCATGATTTTTGAAGTGTTTCGTCCAAAGCCAGCACTTTTATGTTCATGTTTTCTAGATATGTAAATCTGTTTGCTCTTTTTCAAAATATTAGATTGGCCTACTCTGTTCGTAAAATTCAACCAGTATTGCTCTGTTTCCTAACATGCCTCATTTTTACCAACATATTGAGGGCGGAAGGGGTGGTAATTTCTAATTGCAATTTTTGAGTAGAATTGGAGCTTGCAATTTTTTAATTGCTTTTGTACCGACTGATTGAGTCATAGGGGTGTGGCGTAACCGGAAAGCAATGGAGTGTTCACGCTTATGGGTCCCACTTTTCACCAACTCTTTCACATCTTAGTGGAAATGAATTGGTGTACATCTACGACGTGTGATTATTGAGCGCATTTTGGGTGGTATATTCCTGTGATTGAATAGGGCATTTTTAAGAGTTTCTTTACAAAGATGTTTATTCCTCATAGTGTGTTTATGCAAATAGCATAATTTGTTTGATATACAGATTTTAGTTACTATCGAGATACGGCTAAAGTACAGCTTTTCCGCTGACACATTCCTTACAACTTAGGTTGGTATATTAGACATTTTTGAATGGAGAGGATTGTTGGTTGTGATTGCTTAAGGTCTACTGCGGTAGGATGGGGTTTGCAATTTTCAGTGAAAATAAAAGTACTGATGGACTTAATATAAGGCAGATGTAAGGTATGTGGTTATGGTGGAACGTCAAAAAAGGTCGAGAAGATTCATTAAAGTCTCAATCTTCTTAGATGAGGGTAGATGAGAGGGGACTTTGACCCACAAAGCACCTTCAATGTTTCCTTTCCCTTGCCTCCCACCTTCCCACATTCCCGATATGCTTTCAGTGTGGTTGACTTGCACGGGCATCTTCTTAATTATATGCGCATTAAGGAAGTAAGCAGTATAGGGGTAGATTGCAGTGTTCGTTTCCGTTCAGCATGGGTTGGCAGAGTGCACCAACGGGACGTTATCTCCAAGAAGATCGCTCGTTTTGGACGTTGCGTGCTGTCTATCTGCCTCCTTTACTACGTTCGGCGACAGTTAGGAAGTTCATGGCTGGCTATGAGCTTGTCTCTGAGCCACAGAGGGATATCACTCCCGAAAAGGTAAGCCAGCATCACTTCACGAATAGTTTTTATCGGCGAAGCAGTGGAGGCCACCAATAAGGTGACAGTTTTTTATGAGTTGGTAAATTGCCACCAACACCCTTCATGTTTCTATCTCATTAGATAATGGTAATGCCTTGAGTGGTCTTTATATGTGAGAATGAACAATGACCGATAAATCAACACTTCACTCGCAGATGAATATTTGTAAGAACGCTTACAATATGAGATCATTTTTAAAGATAGAAGGAGAACTCAAAGCAACGGTACAATACTTTTTCAGGATTGCCGCATACTTTTATCGGCGTCCAAATGTATCGTTGACCTTAACAGAAAAGATCATCGGAACGTCAAAGAAAATTGTGGATATGAAATGTTTTCCATCAAGGAACCAGCCTCAAAAAAAACTTAGAAAGCTTTTCTTGGGGTCAAACGAGTAGAGAGAACGGTAGGATGGAAGAGAGAGAGAGAGAGGAGAAAAGAGAGAGACAGCCAGCTCTATGCTAGATATCAGTAGGCACTATCGATATGTTCCTATAATATGGAAATTTCTTGCATTAATCGCTTCATGAATTATATGCTCGCAATGATGTATAATGCTTTATGAATTATATCCGTAGATAGATGAACAATGATTTCAATGGGTTATAGGCCTATTTAAATTATAGGCTGCCGCGATGTTACGAGAACAGAATGAGGTTCATTATTTGGAACGTCAGCCCACTTCCACGTCGATCTCATCCTGAATTTGATATATATCCTGAAATTATTTCGATCGATGGAATGTGTAAATCTTATAACGTTTATATTGATTATTTAGGCCTAATTTTGTATAATTAAAGTAATTGTTTTTTTTAAATAAATTAATGCCTATTTCACTTTTCTCAATAGAAACATATCGCCTATTTGAATATGTGGTGTGCCTCGTTAATAAAGGACGTAAAGATAAGGGAGGTTACTTTATTTATGAACGATTGATAAGTGACATAGCGTGTCAGTGGTACTAGCATATTCGAGATGCCATAATAGAAAAGGAGGAGGGGGAAGGCTCCCCAATTTTAAAGAAACGGAATTAGTTTTAGTCAGCATGAATCATTTCGTTTTTAATCAACAGGAAGGAGTTTTGTTGGGGAAAAGCAGATCGTTATTTACGAAGCTCTCTCTCAATGGTAAGTGATCAACCACATTGGTGGCGGTGAAATATCCCTCCATTCGTCCTATCTACCTTATATATACCTACAATATGCAGAACATAACAAAGACAATAGTCTTATGTATGCGATGACGTGAAACGATAGAAGATATGATGGGCATTTTATTTCGGCAATAAAATACGTACCGCTTAAAGTGAAGAAAGATTGCTACAGTTATTCTTAGATGGCGAATTCGATAAAATATTTCCATGTGAGAATGCGGCTTCGACTTTTCGTCGCATTTCCTTAAAATTTAAACCGCTGATTTATTCAAGCGATTCTCATTGACCCAACTATTGGAACGTCGTATATTGTCATTAGGAAACATTTAAAAGATTGTAGAATTTTTTGTAAGAAAAAACGAGAAAAATCTAATTTCCTCAGTTGCAATTTCAGGACAACTTGTTTCGATTGTACTCCAAAGATATGCAGGTAGTACAGTCTCAATGACTGCGACAATACTGGACGTTCGATTTAAACACACCGTCGGTGCGATTGCAGAGAACAATGGCACCGCTAACGGAGCTGAGCTCTTGTCCTACATTGCGTACGCATTACTAGCGTACTCTGCACCCTGTGCAAGCGAATACTAATGCCCATCGTAGAGACTCGAAAACTTCTTATAGAGGTATGCAACTTTTTTTCATTCAACTCAGAACGTAGATACACCCACGCAAAATCTCAGCTCAATCGAACAGATGGGCCATCGTTCTCTGCATTGGTGCAGTAGTAGTGCATCACGCAAATTCGAAAACTCGTAATAGAAGCATGCAATTTTTTTCTCACTGTTCAACTGGGAATGTCAAAATATGGCATCATACAAAATTTCAGCACAATTAAAGATTCATTTGAATGACGGAAAAAACCCGCATATTTCTAGTACAAATTTTCGAGGTTATGTGGTGGGCGTTTAGAGTACGTAGTGATGCGTACGCGTTGAGGGGCACAAGTTCAGCTCTGTTCGCGGTTCGCGGTGAATGTACCATCGTTCTCTAGATTTGTGCAGGCAGCGTGTTTCCATCGGAGGTCCGATATTGCCGCAGTCATTGGAACTATACTACATGCGTGCCTTTGGAGTACAGTATCGAACTGCATTCCCCTGGGTTTTGGGATTCAACACTTTTCCTGAACGTAAGAAGTTGTGACCATTATCGGTCTACCTAGACTTCAGTGATGCCCGAATAAGTACATGAACTGAATTACTGAACATTTGATTGCCGCAAATTCTATTATCTTTGCGCACATTGCATTCAGAGATAATTTATGTCATATGCATCCTTCATATTCCAACATATATCATACATTAAAAAACTCGGCCGACATGTCTTTATTCCTCTGTGTTCATTCATCACTCTCCATGTCTTAGGAAGCAGGAATTCTGCGCCTGTTTGAAGATAAAAAACCTTCCCATCGGATTCAAAGAGTTTCTTCCCTTTTGACGTTTTAAGTGCATCCGATCTGCAACCTTATAAGAAACACCAACCGATATGATTTCTGTTTGATTGTTTTGCGTAACGATCGCTGTTCCAGAGACAATTACATTGGCGCCCGCATATGCGCATTGATCTACGTTGTTGAGATTGATTCCTCCATCGATTTGGATATCCAGTAGAGGGTATGCATTCCGTAGTTTACGCACCTTACTCATCATGGCAGGTATGAATTTCTGCCCTAACAATACATCATTTTACCATACTTTGAGGTAACTTTGAGGCTGCATGTTAATAACCATAAGGTTTACAGTTCATTCATACCGGAATCATCTAAACAAAGTGAATGCATTTCGCTTAAACCTCTTTTAACATCTTTCATCGTGGAAAGATAGAGGCAGTCATCGTATATCATATATGGCTGTTCGGAAATCATTTATAAATAAATAAAGGTAATTAAATCTCTCATGGAACGCAATTAACTTCCACCCATTTTTTCCACCAAATTTAATTCCTCTCAACCAGATTAATTAAAAGATAAAAAGTAGTAATGGGATTTAATTATAAGATTATTGATTGATACCTCCAAATCCTGGTTCTACGCTCATTATAAGAGCATGATCGATTTGAGTGGCGAATTTAAGCAATTTTTCGACAGATGTTAGTGGTTTTATTGCAATACCCACCTATAAATGTAAATTGAGATGAATAAACGATAACAAATATTATATATATAAATGTATCATTGATTGCTTTGATTGCATAGGAGAAGATATGCTAAATTACTCGAAGACATTGAGAGGAAATGAAAAGATTAAAATTTATCTGAATAGGATAACATTTACAAATAGGATTTTGCAAAAAATCATCGACTTGAATAACAGGTTGAAATGGAAAGAGGGGAGAGGGATAGAATTTAGAAAGGATCGAATCGGTTGGTTTAGAGATTTTTCGACAGATTTAAATACAATAATATAGAATGTCGTACCGGGCGCTCGAATCATTTTCTTTTTGTCTTATATACATTGGTAAATTTTGTTTGCGTTGATGCATTACAGAGTCGTACCGTATTACTCTAACTAATCATGCACTAATATTCAACACTTTATATTTCTATTTTCAAAACAACTTAATCTATTATATCTATTTGACTGGCGAACTCTGTAGTTTATAGTTGTTTCTAATAAATAGATTCATAGCATATTCGTAAGAACTTTTAACTGAAGTCTGAAAGACGGAAATGATATAAATTTAAAAAAAAGACCTTCATTCCAGCTTGTTTAATAGCATGAATGGTCGCATATATAGCGTCATCACCGCCTTTTACATCTGCAGCCTCCAAATGAAAAGTGAATAGATTTACTCCTGCCTTAAAATGCAGCAATAAAATACTGTTGAATTCTGGTTGATAACGATATCATTAATAGATGTAAACTATCAAAAAATACAATTCGGTTTCCAATTTCGATTTAATAGCACATAAAGTTTGCCATTCAATTTATGCCTAAGGATCGTAGGCGGATGCATTTGTATAGCCTATAAGAATAGATGGGAAGATGTTGTAGTTCATAGTATATCAATAACGAAATTATATAGCTTAAATGCCTTAATAGATAAATAAAAGTAACAGAACTATTAAAGGAAACAGTATCATCTTCACTATGACCTCTCTAAACTCTTAACATATGCAGTAATATTGCCAACGCAGTTTTCAAGTATTATTTTGCTTAGTTTACGTTCATCTTTTTAACCTTTAATTTTTATATTTTAAGTAACTTTTTTTATTTTAACCTTTAGTTTTAACTTCTAAACCTTAGTTTTT
>JAAVTS010002420.1:15307-30045 GCA_022845575.1 Baylisascaris ailuri
TCTCATTGCAACATGCTTCACAATGCTTCAAGTTTAAAGCATTTGAAATGTAAGACAAGAGAATCGAAGTGTTTTACTGTGTTGCTTGAATGTGTGAATGCGGGAAAGCTTACGTATTAATGAGGATAGGCCATTGATACATATAGATGTATTTGTATTCGTTCACAACTAACACTCCGCATGCTGGACTTCTTGCCGTGAGTACCCTTTGGATAGTACAAATCTTCAGGCGAGTAACCAGAGTGAACGCACGGACGTAAGGTACCAAGTTAAGTATGGAATCAAATTTTGCAAAAATTCATCGGATTTAGGTTATCAGACATTTCGGTTTCCAACTTCACGTTAATGAGAACATTGCTAACTATTGAGAGCGGGGGTAGGGAAAAGGGCGAAGAAAGGGCCACCAGGTTTATAAGACCTTGACTGTATTGGATGCTGCTAACCTGTATGGCCGAAAGTTAAATTTGGAACGAAGTGTCCATCCATTACATCAAGATGTAAATAATCAGCTCCTGCATTGAGTAATTTCTTGCATTCGGCTGTCAGATTCGATAGATCAGCATTCAGCACCGAAGGACAAATAATAGCTCGTGGTCTTCGCAACATCCTCAGCTTTGTTGTTCAGATGCCATTCAAAGTTTCCAACTGCCTCAAAATGGCTAACGATCTGATCGTACGGTCGAATGAAGCAGAAATAGGAAAACAAGGTGGGATATGAAAATATGAACCGTTTGTACGATGACAATTCGGAAGATATCACGACAATTCGTGGTAGAATACAAACTATCTGTTTTCACAAATCGGAAGGTGACTAACGATACAAGGTGGCTAGAATTTTTGGTCGGTAAATAGAACCGAGAAAATCAAGCAAAACAAAAGTATAGGTTTTGGATAAAATCAGATGCTCCAATCGTCATTCTCAACTGTATTTATACGCTTCCGGCTGTAAATTATTCATATCACCTCACTTAACGTTCCTACCAGTGAAAGCTTATAAAATGATTACCTAAATGGACCCGTCCAGATGCAGTTGTCTATTTTCCTTCTTCAGTTTTTATTGCTGCCTATAGACAGCACAAATAATACAAGGTTCACGTCCACGGTGAATAACTATTGCAGATTTCCAAGGCGCAAAATTTTGATGTATGGATTGATTTGGAAGTGTAATTTTCAGTTTGCTGTAATTTTAGGCTAGAATAAAATTTAATTTTAGGCCAGTGCAGAAAGGCAATGCATAGGGCTAGCAGCATTATGAACTCTGTCTTCCGAATGTTACATTCTTGAAATAATAAATTATAAAAACACAAGTTTATTTGCTCATCCTATACCAGATCATATGATCGTTTCTACACGATCAGCCTTATGCTAAAGGACACTACACCTTGAAGGCCAATACGCAGGAAATCCTCGAAGTGAATATTATACGACGGAGTAAATATTATACTACCTGCTTTCAGAGCACTAGTTGATACAGGTGGATTTTTTCTGTTGGATATGTGGTGATGATTCATCATATTGCGACATATGCAGTCACGTGATGGGGACGCGTAATACTGTGATGATGGTCACGTGACTGTATAGTAGTATTTCGACATGTATAGTCACATAATGGTATGATCTTATTGTAAGGTCAAACCTTGTTATGGATTTACTAAGAAGTTTCGATCTATATGTAATATGTGAGGTGGCGCACTCGTCATCTTTCATGAACATTTCTTTCTATGTGTATCGTTGATACCTATTTTCCATCCCAGTCCATTCATGTTGATAGATGCGGTTTTGTTATTTTCTGGTTAAATTCTTTTTTATTATTTTCCAGATATTTGCAAACTATATATAGTTTTCTTGTCCCAGTATGAATAAAGGTTATTTATCTTTCTTTCATGTTGTATTTCGGCATTGCTTCCAACTCTCCGTCCTGATTTGGAAGGTGCGCTCTAAATATCCCTTTTGAATAGTTAGCTGGTAATTTTACGTTCTGGAAACGCCACACAACATTAGTTTAAACCGATACATTCGATAGTGGTAGGGGCAGATATATGCGAGGTTGGTTTAAACGAAAACACGAAACGTTGCTTTAAACGTATACATATTCAACGGTGGTTTGAACAAGTATGTGTTGGCTTGAACACCTACTACAAGATCAGTTGAAGCAAATACCGTATAGCAGTAAATATACTCCACCGGTCAAGAAGAAAGGTACTGTACAAAAGTATCCTCCTCGAGTTCATCGGAGCGATGCGTTTGTTTCGAATGCAGAATCGCATACAAATTTTGACTTTATTCAAAATTTATGGAAATAGATGGAAAGGTAATATAACGGAATATGCCACGAAGCAATATTCTGTCATAGACTGATGCAAGTAAAGGAAGAGATTTCAATAGTAATAATAATAGTCCTTAGTCACTCCCAATCATATAACTGCGGTCACTAAGCTGTTAATGCCAGAAGCTTATTTGGATTGAAATTTATGTTATTTATTATGCTCACTTGGAGATAGATGGAAGATCATTTGTTACTTTTTACATATTATATAATGTATTCTTAATTGATATTAATTACTCTACAATAGTATATCAATAATCTTGTATTACTTTCTTGTATTCTACCACTTGTTACAATGGGAAGAAGCTGTCACTATACCACTTCGCTTCTGAGTGAGTTTGCCATAACATCTCCTTCTACTGACTTGCTGTTTAAACCTGAAAGGTGAACTTATATCTTGGAAACTGTTGGAAAGGAAAAGAGAATTTCTTGGAGTTTATTGCTGGCTACTGTGATTTGATTTTATGGTATTTTATGGTACCTGTGGTGCTTCGAATAACATTGTTCGATATGCTCCAATACTAGAGAATAGGGAAAGAAATGTAGTGTCTTAACTCGTGATTGCACTTACGGAGGTAATCGCTAGCTTCGTATATGTTTCATAGTTGTGTGCACTTTAAAAAAAATTGCCTTTAATGATGCATAGCAGAAATGCAGTACAGGTATTGGGTTGTTTCATTTTAAGGTACTCAAATGTAATTCGGCGGGGATTTCGATGCTCCAAGAAACGGCCACTGATGCCTTAATATGAAAGACTATTTGTCATAAAATTGCAGCTGTTTTTCCATAGAAATACCTCCTTTTTCAGGTGAATGTCTGCTTTCTTATTGGCATCATAAACGAAGAGTAGACTCAAAAGGTGATTGTCGAGCGAGGCAGATCTTTTTTCAAGGAAAGCGGATTCGGGTTGTTTTGGGGTTTGTGCACATGGCAAGATTTTTCTGCTCTAATATACCATTTTAGAAATTGGAGTACAGCAAGAATCATCTGATTGCATGACGATACTATCAAAAAAAAGTAAGCATTATGCATTCTGCAGTTTTATCATAGATATTTGGAAGATTAGATGATGCAATGCAGAGATAAACTTCTACACCAATAGTAGTTTAAGCAATTGCGAAATCTAGCAAAGAATTGACATGTGCATAGCAAGTTGGAAGGTGAGAAAAAACGAGAACACTTATTGTGGTATTCAGGCTGGAATGAATAAGTTTTATCAAACATGAGTTGATAAGGCTTTAGTTCTGTCCTTCAGAAATAACATATTAGGAGTTTTTTGCCATATATTAATCATCAGTGATGGTATTCGTCGTTGAGGGTGGCAAGAAGCCCTTCTATTCTGTATTCGATAGTTGCCTTCCGGTATTGAAGCTTCAACCTGAAATCCACTATGATGCCGTGGTTCTCACTCTCTGATTTCTGCGCTGTCGTGGCAGAAGGTCCAAGTCGCTGTCGGACCACTGATTCGACTTCTGCCTGACCGAGGCCGAGGATCCCTTTATTTCTCCATTCACTGACGAGATCAAGACATGGATGGGCTACGCCATTACCCAATCCTTGTTTACTCACTTGTTTGCTGAGTCATTTGCGCTATGAAGAATGTAAATGCCCTTTAAGATGTCATGACAAGTAAGGAATTATGGAGTGGTTGAGTGGCAGTGATAACGATGCGCTGATTAACAAAAAATTCCTATCAAAAAAATTCTCGATGGGTTTGTGCGTTGGCGGATTCATCATTTCCTATTGGTTACTGCGTGGTCAGGTGTAAGTGAGCTGCGAGAAGGCTCCTTAGCTCCATCTTACCCAACTATTTCTTCCAGGACTTTCATTAAGACGTGGGCAACGATGAATCGACTGGTCAGCAACCGATAGGTAGAAAATGAGCCTAAGCCCTGACACTGTGGAAATATAAGCGATATGAAGAGATATTTTTATTCATAACGAACGCCTTTTTGATTAATGTAAGTAAATATAAACGTAAATAAGTTATGCATTGATGATGACTATAATTTAGGAAGTATGGCTAAGCAGCTCCAATAATCCATCTTCATTGTCTCTGTTTTTTGTTTAGGTGTATTATTCGAATATTGCGTTTTAATGCGGGACGCTTTAGCGCTTAATTGCAACTTGCGCGTAATCATAGCAAGCGTGGTGTGCTTAAAAACCGTCTTATCAGCACCTTCGTATCAGTGCTTATTTTTCAATTACTATCTTATCGTCTTATTTGAAAGACTGTCTTATCAACATATCAACTTATCAACGATTTCATAAGTAAGGAATATAGTAAAGATTACTTGTTTTGTGTTGTAATGGGCTTTTTTTTTGAGAACTGAAACCTTGATATGGGGCGCAGACAAATGATCTCTGAGGCGATTTCATGGATAGGAGTGAAAATGTCGGCAACGAGAGCTTGCAATCATTCCTCACATTTTTATCGTACAAAATCCCCAATCTTTGCAAAACGGCAAGCGCAGAATATAACAACATAGAAACTCATCTCCTAGGGACACTTTTATTCAGTTTGATCGTTTTTTTTAGGTACGAACTCTAGACATTCAAAGGTGCCATGAAGTTTGCGAGTTTAACCTTTCTAGGGTCGGTCGAGTGGCAATCAAAAATGAGCCATTTACCGAGAGATTTTGTAGCCAGTCGTGTGGCAGAGGAAAACGGGTGTTATGCTTTTTATCTTTTTTGTGCACGCTTACATCTGCTAGCTAGAATATGATTACGTCGTGTCAGTGTACATACATGTGTGTCTTTTTGTCCGTCCGGAAATTTCGATTCTGGAACCACGGAGGCTAAATTTGCGTAGTTTGCTGGACGCAATATGCTATATAGAGTGAGACCTATACCACCTTGTAAGTTATCTCATCTTCGAATGCAATTAGAGGCAGTTGTAGGTGCTTAACTTCACCCAAAATCTGCATGCATTTTGCATCCTTTTGATTCATATGGGCGATCAAGTAACCTAAAATACAAATACATCTTATATTTTGCTAATGACTGGCAACTGATCAAACTGTTTGGTCTAATGGGCGTTGTTGCGAAACTATTTATCGCAGTAATCGTCCACTATGCTTTTCTATATTTGTGGAGATGGCGGGTATGCTGCATTTCCCTCACTTGTAGGGAAATGTAAAGTTACCCTCGTTTTCATGTAAGTTTGTCGCGATTATCACAACCGGCAGGAGTTACATATGTATTTCACTCATACTAGATGTTATGAGAATCGCGAGAAATTCTCTTCTAATCGATTGTATGTTCGCTTTCAAATATTGTTTTACGATCTCTCAAATTTCTCTCTACAGCTGTCTTCTTTAGTTTTAATCGTCATTTAATCCGTTTATAATATTTTACGCGTTTACTTATTATAAAAAAACTTCTAAACGATTATATTAATGAAGAGTCAATGCGCGAAAGTCGATCGATGGAATTGTGTATTGAAAGTTGTATTAGACAATCAAGGCCTCTTATTCTAAACCAATTCTTTGTACGTCGATAACGAGTCGAAATTTTCTATCCATAACTGAAAAAGGACAGTGCTTAGCTCATGACCGAAGTTGTTTAAAACTGGATGCACTCCGAAATGTAGGTCGGTTACCGACCGAAGAAATTTGGCAAATGTCGAGTTTTACTTGTAGCCGGAAAAAACCCGACCGAACTTTGTTTTTTTTTTCAATCGGTTAAAATTGGCCAAAAATTCTATTTATTACAGAAATTAACTTCAAGCGGTCATCATCAGTATAGCTCGCATTTCCGAACAATCATTCAGTTCTAAATATACCGCCTTTTTAGCTTGCTCTTATATAAGAGAATATTTTGTATGTAGAAAGATTTGTCTTATAAGAATTGAAGGGAATATTTCTCGTGTCTCTATAGGAATAATTTTCCACTAGTTTAAGCAACATCTTTTGCCATGCGAAAAATTCGAATGCGAAACAAAACAAATGGATTTTGCTCGAAGAGAAGTCCTTAAGTATGATACAAATATAGGAAGAAATATAAGGAGATAAGTGGAGAATATTCTCGCACTTATGCAAACTTTCAGCTTTTGGGGTTTGACGCATTTTGAGAGTGTTGAAAGGAAATACGTCAAAAGTGATATATTCATATGTGGAAAATACTCGATACTGTATTTGTCGCGATATATAATTCAACATTACCAATTTTATGCATTTGCGATTTCCTGTTTATATACTATTGCTATAAGATGCCTATTACCTATTAGTACTGTTGGATTTTTATAGGATTTGCTTGTGTACATAGATACTGTTGCAAATGCATAAACTACTGCATATATTTGTTCTATACCGTTGATGCAACTCAAAATAACCTCTCGTTAATTACGACCGATCTCTAATTAACTCCATCGTGAAATTTCAGGGAAATTACCGTTTCCGATGCTTTATTCCATATGATTAAATGAACAAAAATGCAACGTTTGGTTTCGGTTTTGTTAATGGTGTTTACGATCATTGATTTGCCTTTAGGGAAGAAGGTCACGCTGATGCGAATAGCGAGTGGGATGATTTCTGTTCGGGATTATGCAGCTGATATGTGCAGTATACACTCAATCACCCCTTACAACTCTGATCATTCTTTGCGTTTGCCTCGAATATCCCTTCGTCGGTTATGAATGTTCACCTTTAATCGTCGAGTATTCTAGAACTAATTGTCGTCAATGAATACGACTGTTATTTATTGTAGTACTTTACCTTATCTCACAAATTATAAAATATTATGGACTCCGATTTTTGAATTATTTGACCCCGCAATTTTATAATAAGGGGGCATGGGGGGGGGGACATGATGCGTGTTTTTTGTTTGCATAAGTGTGATACCTTAGCAGGTAGTATATATTGCACAACAAAACATAATAGAGCGTTTGACGAAATGCAGTGTATTTTATGTTTTCGAGTGTTTTCTTCTACATGAAGTAATAATATTTTCTCCTAGAATTGGTTTGCTTTCAGCATTGATTAGCTCATAATATCGTCTATAAAAGACTTAAGAGAAAGGCCTCTTTTGATTATTTACTGTTAAATATGGGTGGCAATATCTAAAAGTTTGTATGTCTAAATAATATTTAGTTAATTACAAATTGATTGTTATCTATATCTAAATTGTTTGTCAAAGATCAATCGATGTTTCCATCTCCACATATATGATCACCCATTTGATTGGTTACAATTGTTGTTTACGCGAAGAGTGTTAGCTTAGCTACTTAGGTGATCGTTAAGCTACCGGAACGCATTGCGTACATACGATTGAGATCCTTTCATATTGATATGCCAATGTGGTAGGTTTATTTGTCGAATATAAATACGCACCTGTCTACCTATAACGATTGCATTTGCATATATCGAACCAAGTCATCTTATCGTACACTAAATAGATATGGAAGCGACATATAGTAATAGCACATATATGTTGGATGTGGGCTTTCCTGGCGCTCTTTTAAAGATGACTATCATTAAAAAAATGCTGTAAGCAGCTTTTCCTTCCGGTCAGAGTGCTTGAGGTAGCAATCTTTGGTTGTTTCATAGTCGTTGGATCATTGTGCGCTCAACTACTCGTTGACTAAATCTTCTTTATATTGCTGAAAGCATTTATTTATGTATTATTTACACTTTAATAATCAACTATCTTTTCATATGTAAATCCTCATCTTTTAATGTACCATTCTTTTATTTCTTCGTTTATTTTCGTAGTCCGTGTTTATTGAATCGTTTCGTTCATTCGTTCATTCCATGTTTTCCTATTCTTAGCCTCATATTCGTCTCGTTTCCAAAGCATTAGATTTCATTTGAAAATAGACTCCAAGTTCAATGATTTCATTGTTATTTTAGCCATAATCGCTATGGCACATATACTGTTTTAAGTGACCCTATGTTTACAGGTCAATGCCAACCATTTTCGTCTTCACATTTACGCTTATCCTTTAGGCAGCTTACCTTTATGAGGATTTAGCCTTCATCTTTATCGCTTACAATGCATAAAAAATTATCACCTACGATTTCGACACACCCAAGATGGCAGTTTATATAAAATAGCTGTCAGTAACGATTTTGAGCATTTGCAAACAAGCTAGAGCTGGACACCGAAGAGGAAGCTAAGCACATTAGAATAATGAACAATAAAATTTTCTCTAGTATTACATATATTTATCGCATATGAAGTTGCAGTCTCAACAATAAGCTTCTTTGCTGCCCATAAAACGACTTAGGAAAGAAAATATTGCATTGTAGGTGGCAGCAATTACCTTTATAGCAGCCGTCGTTTGATGACCAATGAAAACATTATTGACAGACGACTACAAATCTATGACCTTTCACCCGATGCATTTTCCCACTTGCGAACAATATCTTCACTATTTATCAAAATATAGTTGTTTAACTAAGTAGGTGATGCTATAAAATTGATTTAAGCATAAAATTTTGAGACTGCAAAACGATTAGAATTGCGAGTGAATCAATCATAAAAGATATTCAAATAACAAATTTTCATCTAAGTTTCCTAACAGGATTGACGAATAATTGTTGTGGAACGTTTTAAGTGTATTCGATTTCAGGACATTCATTGAATGCATTAATTAGATTGCTTTGTAAAACTCTTTACTATGAATATTGAGAGAATCTCTATTTGCTCTAAGCGCCCATCCATACATCCTGGCAAGATGTAAATCCCTAATATGCTACATCTAGTTTGCTGCTGGGCAATGTGATCCTATAAGAAACCTTAACTGTTCTTTTTTAACCGTTGCTGAACTCGAATTTATGATATGTGAGCAATACAAATTGATGATTGAGTGGCATGCATTTGGTAGAGTTGGTGGACACAGGTATATCACCGGCCATTGTAGGTGTGATCTTTGTTCAACGAAGGCTTAGTGAAACCACCTCAAATCTACCTTAGTATACCTTTTCTTACTAGAAAATTACTTACAGATGATGCCGAATGGGCTTCTAAGTTGAGCATGAATAGAAAACGTCACCAATTTTTCCGAGAATATTTCCCTGACGGCTTTTTCATCAAATCTTAGATGCAACATGTGCCTGAAATCATCNATTCATTGAATGCATTAATTAGATTGCTTTGTAAAACTCTTTACTATGAATATTGAGAGAATCTCTATTTGCTCTAAGCGCCCATCCATACATCCTGGCAAGATGTAAATCCCTAATATGCTACATCTAGCTTGCTGCGAGGCAATGTGATCCTATAAGAAACCTCAACTGTTCTTTTTTAACCTTTGCTGAGCTCGAGTTTATGATATGCGAGCAATACAAATTGATGATTGAGTGGCATGCATTTGGTAGAGTTGGTGGACACAGGTATATCAGCGGCCATTGTAGGTGTGATTTTTGTTCAACGAAGGAGTGCAGAAATCGCCTTAGTGAAACCACCTCAAATCTACCTTAGTATACCTTTTCCTGCTAGGGAATTACTTACAGATGATGCCGAATGGGCTTCTAAGTTGAGCATAAATAGAAAACGTCACCATTTTTTCCGAGAACATTTCCCTGACGGCGATTTTATCAAATCTTAGATGCAACATGTGCCTGAAATCATCCTGATATGTAGGGTAATTCTGAGAAAGTACCGCTGTCCAGAGAAATCCATGGCTCCGGTTGTTGTTGACTTGATCATCGTAATATTTCGGCTAATAGTTATGTACCATTTCAATGAGAGTGTGCAGATTGCAACTTTTTCGGTTCTATTGTACTGTCTGGTGTGAGCTGATTACACTAGGCTTATTCGGCAAGCGATCACAAGTAGTACTGAAATTGAAAACCGTTTATGAATGCAGTTCATTGGAAATAGAATTGTAGATCATCAGGAAATGCAATTTATAAGGAAATGCATCCATGATCGGCTCCATTCAGTTCGTTTTTCAATGTAGGCGGTATTCTTGATGCGTTTCTGGATCGTCCAACGATCCAGAAGCCGATCAAGAATTTTTGGATTTCTGGATCGTAAAGAGGTGGTCAACAGTCTCAGAAGATTGTCAGTTGTGTTCATTCTGGGATGTTTTTTAGACAATCGCAAAGAAATTCGCCGTTAACGAAGAAATGGGTGGTGTTGCATTCTTGACAGCACAATGCTTTCGTTGCTCAACGAGGTTGAACTAAATTTTTTTTGATGGGCTATCTAATGGCATATCAACTAACCCTATCACTTCATGCGTTGTTCTATTACAATTTTGCGCATCCCATTTTTCATCGATTTTATCAGCGTCTGCAATCAGGCCCTTCCAATTGTCGCTTAATTTTTAACACTTTCAACATCAACATGTTGCATAGAAAAACTGTTCGTTCTTTGTTGTTTATTTTACAACAATCTATTTCAGTTTTGAATATCGCTGAAGTTTAATTATAGATCTCAGGGTCATAGTTTTTCTAATTTTTTTTTTTTTTTTGGAAGAAGTGTGACCAATGAGTAGCTTATATTCGAAGGAAATCATGAGTTTTCTTAGAATTTTGAGTATGTGCAGCCGAAAAGCAACTTTTCCAAGCTCTATCAAAGTATATAAAAATGCAACTACGTTGCACATTCGATAGCCTTTGAGTTGATATCTACAAGTGAATCAGTAGCTACTTTTAAGTGCTTTAGCTACTCCAAAGGGAACAATGTGGAATTGAGGCGGGAACGGAGATGCTAAGGGTCCTATAGCATCCTCAACTTTTCGGAAATCTACAGGAATTTATGATTGAAGTTGTATGCTTTATTGTTTAACATCTTATTTTTATTAACGCAGTCGCCCAATTGCCTAAGATGACTACGTCTATGGCGTCAGTAAACGTAGAACGCGTTCTGCATGAATTCATATAATTACTTGTCTTTATAATTTCATAAATTTTTACATATATGTGCACAGATGTTTATAGCATCCGTCAATGTTAAATCTGTCGTATTTAATGATGAAATAGACATGTTAATAGACATGAAAGATTTGAAGTGTTCAGTTCAGTTGTGTACTCAAAGGCTAATAGTTGAACGTTTTATCGTTTTTTTTAATGGTTCAAATGTTTCAAAATTTTATGCTAAGGCATTAAGGATGTCTTTAACCTAAAGGTGATGCTTATTTCGGACGCCGGTTTTCCGGTCTTGTTGAAGTTGGTACTCGGCTGGTGCGATAAAATAAATCCACCGGAATTAGTCAAACATGATCCGTCTATATTCTCTTCAGCGAGGTCACACTAAGCGGTTGGCATCACTATTGGTCACCATCATACACTGAAATGCACATCTTCTAGCCCTATAGTTTTTTCGTGTTAGCGCCACTAACTAAGCCTTGTTCTAAGTGTTTTTTAAATGTTTTCATAGGATGCTTTTAACGGTTGCTTGCTGCTGTTTAAACCAATTCTGATGGTAACCTGGATTTAATCCAGTGATCTGTGGAGTTATGTTAAATAGAATACCAAGCCTACCGACGGCTTCAAATTAGATGGAATAGCAAATCGGATGATAGCTTCAAACCAATCAGGACCAAATCGAACTCATCCCTATATGACTGTAAATTAGACCGGTTTTAGAACAAATCGTATTCGACGTCGCTTGTATTTATGTAGAGACATAATGCCATAATTTGTGGTAAAATGAAGACTAGCTGAAAACATATGCCTCACAAGTTTATCCACTTTCCTATCAATCGTAACATACTTATCCAAGTTGCTTATTTACTCATTTAAATATATTAGATGATGATATAAAAAATAAGATGAATTTTTTTATTATTATAAATAATAAAAATTAAGTCGAATATATTTTGTAAATAATAATCTACCATATATTCAATCCCGACTAATAAAATATGCATCATAGAGATGATGTTCATTGTAAGATGAGTGATTTGGATTTATCGATGCGTTAGTTGATTGAGAATACACAACAGCTTGCTATAGAGGGAGGAGCGGTTCATATTGTGCTTCGTTCGTATACTTCTTCCGTTGTAACACATTAACCGTCTCACTATTCTCTTCACTTTCATTTCCATATTTTCTTTCTTCATCATTATATGGACTATTTTTTTCTTCTATCTAATACTCTTCGTATACCAAAAACGAGCGATTCGAGAGAAAAAAATCTCTGTAATAGCAATAATTTAGTGATTTTATTCATGCGTATGGATTTAAGCAAATAATTTCTTATCATTTGAATTGTATTATCTTAGTAGAAAAGGAGAGTTTAATAAAAAAAGTTAATTAATTAAATAAATTAATTAACGAAAACGATTTTGCACGATATACGTTCATGTATTCATTATTATCTTAATGATAATCACAAAGCGTCGAGACATTGTCGTTGACAGTACGCTTTACAGATATAAATTTTTGAAGATAAATAAAACTCAAAATATCTAACATATTCACCTTATGATTTGAATATTAGATCAACATATTTTTTTTCTAAAAATATATGCAACTAGCAGTTTGAAGCTTTTCGGCTTAGAGAATAGAAGTGATCGCAATACGATATGTTCCACCTAATAATTACCGCATAAGATACAAGATTATGCGCCGTAGTAAAACTTTACATGATCCTGAAAAATAAGACAGGATTGCGGATTCCTGATCGTTTACGGATGATTTAACTGTACAAAAAAGCCCTCAACATTATAGAAATAAAGAATCGAATAAGGCACATTGAAAAGACGATCATCATCGACCTTCAATTCCACTTCATTTAGGCATTTAAGAGTGGTGTAGAATATTAGAAATAACGATAGCGATGAGGGGAGAGAGTATCATTTTTGGCGAAGAGCGCTCCTTCATTAATTTATCCCATTCATTTTATGATTCACTTCGAACAAGTTTTTTTTTTTTTTTTTTTTCTTGTTCGACTACCATCAGTGATGTTCGCCGTTGTGAAACATCATTGTATTGCTATCGACTAAATGTGGCAATAGTTGTTGCGCTCGTCGCATCCTATTTCAACCGGTTCGCTTATTTTGATGTGATGTTATGTTGAATATTTTCTCACTATCGATAAATACCTTTGAAATATTGGGCAAAAAATTGACTGCATTTGGGCATCTTAACTGAACAATTGGGTAATTCAGTTGAAATAGTGAATAAAAATTCAATGCGTTTGGGCAATTCAATGCGGCAATTGGGTAATTCACTTATTCGTCCTTTAATTACTCTGATTTTGTTTACTACTTGTATACTATTTTCCAATTGTTACCTATTGCTAGAGTTTCATAAAATCTTAATGATAATCTATTTCCGCAGCTATTGAATGGATTTCGATTAGTCATTACTAACGGCGAATTGCTTAAAAATATTTTAATTGGAGGAATATTAATTAAATCTTGAGTTATTAGTAACTAGTAGTGCATGGTAATGAACGCTCAAATGCCTTAATGTTGAAAAATGTGTCTATGTTGACATCTAGAAACCTTTCTCCGCTTCCATTTTTATGAAAGTTATTCAATTACAAATTTGACATGTTAAGCTTGCTTGCGTCTTTCTAAACTAGTGCTTAAGCATTTTCACGTTTTACGCTCAGAGGCGCGTAGGAAATGTTAACTTGAAGGGTAGGTGTGCTTATTACCTTTGATAACGTTGCATCTAAAAATATAATTGTTTCTTAATTTAAGCAAATTTCAAAGTGCTGTTTTTCTTTGAATTTTTATCATTTAGAGGCACCAATGAGCTCAAAAATGAGTATTGTTTCCATGATGCAAATATTGCATTCATCATGAATTTTTATATTGCATCGTATATATCGTTCATGAAGTTGTGATCGCTTGGGAGTAATGGTGTGAAAATCATGGACTTGTGAGCGAAAAACAAAGGAAAATATACCAATGTAGGTGAGTTTTATCAGTAAGTATAGATTTTCTTCATTTTATATATGGAAAAAATCCAAGTTCCTGAAAATTTTTGATAATATGTTAGGAATTTTCTCATAATTATGCTTAGATGAGAACAATTTGAGCATTTCAGTGATTGTACACTTACAAATAACGCATTGTCGTGTTGTTTGTTTGACGCGCTTTCCTACTCCTCAAAACGAGTGCCTAAGCACGTTGAGTAAATTACCATGAAAATTAGCCCTCATTACAAAGATAACGCAATTTGAAATTTTCAGTTTACTTCGCAATTTGTATACACTTTACAAACTTCTTCTCTTGTTCTTTAAAATCTATCAAATAGCTTCGTCATGAATTTAAACTAGGGAGCACTGCTTGTTTTCTTCAAAAATATCTTTAAATGAGTGTTTCCCTATGCTCTTATATTGCTTTCTTTGCTTGAGAATGAAGAAAACACGGCACGTGTTTTATTAATTTATCAATGTCAGCCTCTCATTGTCTCCTCTTCATATAAGACAGAATGTGCCGTCTCAGCATTAATTCTACTTTTTATGTTGTGGATGCGCTCTTGCAAATTCGATAGCTACGGAGCAT
>JAAVTS010002421.1:0-15474 GCA_022845575.1 Baylisascaris ailuri
GTGGTGTGTGTGGGGGGTGGACAGTGGTGTGTTGCGCGTGATGTTGTGTTGTGTGGGATGCAGTATGTGGTGTGGGGTGGAGTATGGTATGGCGTCGTCTTTGTGTCTGTGTGTGTATCCCTGTGTCTCTGTCTGTTTCCGAGCCTAGGCCTGACCCTAAAGATAAGCCTAAACCCAAGCCTGAGCACAAGCCTAAACTAGGCTTGCCTGTGCGTGTCTGCTGCATGTGTATGTCCGTGCGCATCTTTGTCTGTGTGTCTGCATTTCTGTGAGTGTCTGCGTCCTTGCGCGCATGTGTGTGTCTGTGTGCATCTGTATTTGTGTATGTCTGTGTATATGTGCGCGTCTGTGTCTGTGTATGTGCGTGTCTTTGTGTGTATCTCTGTTTGCGTTTGTCCGTGCGCATGTGTTCCGTGTCTGTGTCTGTGTCCGTCTGCGCCTGTGTCCATGCACATGTGTCTGAGCCTAGGCTCTAAGCCTAAGCCTAAACCTGAGCCTGAGCCTGAGATTAATTCTAAGCCTTATCCTCACCTTCATCCCGAGCTCTAAGCCTCAGCCTGAGCCTGGGCCTAAACCTAAGTCTAAGCGCAACAACAGGCCTAAGCCTAAGCCTTAAGCCGAATCCTGGGCATAAAGCTGAGCCCAAGCCTAATTCTTAGTCTGAGCCCAAGCTAAGCATAAACTTGAACCTAAGCCTGAGCATAGGTCTAAGCCTAAGCCTGATCCTAAGCCTATGCCCAATCCTGAGCCTCGGTCTAGCCTTAAAGCCTAAGCCTAAGCCTCAGCTAAGCCTTAAGCCTAGCGCCTAAGCTTGAGCCCAATCCTAAACCTAGGTCTATGCCTAAGCCTAAGCTGAGCCTAAGGATAAGCCCTAAGCCTAAGCCTTAAGCCCCAGCCTAAACATAAGGCCAGGCCCAAGTCTAAGCTTAACCCTTAGCTAAGCTTTAGCTTAAACCTGAGCTTAAACCCAAAGCCTCAGCCTGAGACTGAGCATAAGTCTAATTTTGAGCCTAAGCCTGAGCTTGAGTCTTAAGCTTCAGCCTGAGCCTGAGTTTAAGCCTAAGCCTGAGCGTAAGGCTAAACCTAAGCCTAACCCGAAGCCTAAGCCTCAGCCTGAGCCCTAAGCCTAAGCATGAGTCTGAGCTTAAGCCTAAGCATAAGGTTAAGCCGGGGCCTAAGCCTAAGTTTAAGTCTAAGCCTAAGCCTAAGCGCGAGTGTGCTGTGTAGAGCTGCGCCTGTTGCGTAGTACGTTAACGATCGAGGTGCAAATAACTGTCCGGTGCAGCGTAGACTGAGTATGTGCGCGCAGATGGTGTGCGTTGTTGTTCGCCATCATGAGCTGTCCCATGTCATATCTTAACTGCAGATGGACAGATTTCTATCTGGTTTTTTGTAAAGTTTCATATGAGATGTGGAAAAGTGTGATTCGATGTTGCTTCACGTTGAAAAATTCTATTCTGTTTATAGAAGTTTCTTCGGGACTGAAAGTTGTCATGAGCGCTCCGCTTTTAACTTGCTGCAGTCAGCAAAATTACCAATAAATTCACTTCATATTGCTTCCGTTTCCGCTTAGAGGATCATGTGAAGGTCGGGGCTTAACCAAGTTTCATGTCCGTCGGATATTGAAGAGTAGATTTACCATTGCTGCGCTCAAGAGGAGTCCCGGCGAAAGTACTGTGCAGAATAGCTCGGTAGAACGGAGTCATGGAATCTAGTCGGAGCCCGCTTACATAAATTTAACTCATCACCCCAGTCACATCATTTTCCCAGCCATCCGTGTCGATGCTTTTCTGAAATAGACTTCTTTGAAAAAAAGAAAAAATATCTTCAACTAATATTACGACATCTTTACGGCGTCTTCAGCCATCAAATGCAGTATTACTTGACTTTTAGGGCAAGTTTTTTTTTGTATTTGCGATCACTAGCATACTGAGTATGGTCCTTCCTCTTTTCGCTATATTTTCTTCAAAGTATTTCCGCTCGTAGATGCAATATATCTCTTGGTCTCTATATTCGAAAGTGTATGGTATCCATGTTTTTTATTCTGAAGGAGAGGAATGCGAGTGATGTTCATTCGGCTTTTGCAGATGGTTTATGGGATTCGATTGGGAGGGATTGCGGTCACGAACACTCAAAGCGCCTATAATGCCAAAGGTATCGAACCCGGCTGATGTCAGCAATTTTGACAATTACCCACCTGACCAGGATATTCCACCCGATGAGTTCTCCGGCTGGGACGAGGGATTCTGATCGTTGGAAGATATCGCTCGCGTGAACGGATATTGGTGGCGAGTGGTCACAGAATCCGAATTCTTAGCCACATCATGCGCGCACTGTATCTTAGTGTTGTGCTGGGGGCAGACATTTTGACCGAATCCTGTCTAAGTCTTTTTTATGAAAGTAGTATTAACAGAGGATCCAAATCAATTCTACGCCTTCCTGTAATTTATTTTCGTTTAAATCGAAGTAGTTTCCCGCACAGCACTAGTGTATCATTTTTGCGAATGCGGGTTTTTCGTTTGCCAAAATCACTGGAGAAGGCTTCATTAACGTAAACAACTCTACCAGATGATTACATATTTTTGTTGATTTTTATCCACCCCCTAGACATTAGCATAGGTGACGAATTGAGGTTGAATCAAAGGGGAAGGTGAATGAGATCGCCTCTTTCAAAAATGTAGCAAAACACTCAGTTAGTGTTTCCGTTTCCCTGCTGGATTAACAACGATATACCTCTACTTTATCTTGCTTTTTGATCGATTCCAGTCATCTTCGGCGTCTTTTCGGCAATTTAACTTGGGATGATTTTATGGAATCGGTTCAATTTTTTTTTTCTTTTTCGAGCACTTCGCTTACATTATGGTGAGGATCATATCATTAATAGGTAATGTGAGGGATATGAAGTGGGAAGAGTGTGAATTACAGTGCCAAAACGGTGTATGCTACGATAGGAATATGCGGCATACACCGGCAATTTATTCGCAAATTTCTGTCGTTCGCTTCGCACCATTTTATCTTTTTGTTTTGTTCCCTTTCTGTTTTCTTCATTTGCTTCTTGCAACTTACAAGTTTTTCATATGAAAAGCTCATTTCTAAGGAATAGATGAATACGAATTGTTCAAATATGGGAGGAAATCATTTTTGAATTTTTTCTTAGCGTGATATTGTTATAAATATTTCAGATTAGCCGACCTATGCAACATTAACAATCTTTATCGGCTGCATTTGCATCGTTTGTACAAATGAGTTTTTTTTCAATTTTTATGGAGGTTTTTCAGTGTCTAAATCAGGAAAAACCTGAATCTACAACTATTTTCTCGGCTTCAAATAGTTTTTGTACTGATCTATTTTTGATAGGTTATTTCAACGAAGTCTTTAGTCGATATCGACTGGAACTCTATGAAACGCATTTTCAATGGGTTTTCTCACGGTACGTGTCAACTTATATACCTGAATAGGTGTATATTCATGCACATATCATATCTCACTAGGTTTGAATGGTAATTGCAGCAGTGAAAGGTTATCAAAATAGGATAGAGCGAGGTAGGACTTTCCTAGGGGATTTGTATACCTCGTTATCGTTCTACTTATTAGCATCTTCCACTATGCTGCCATTCCGCATGATGGCGGCACCCCTCCATACAAGCGGCTAAAAATATGAATCGCCTGTGCATTGTGTCGTGCATCTTACTAAAAAATATTCTTTGCGGGAGCTCATTTAGTTGTTTGTGTTTCGTTTGACCGATCGATTATTGATTATATGAAAGAAAGAGAGAACAAATGTTTTATTATAATTATTATTTTATTATAATTATTATTATGTATCATGACCGCATGTAGAGTGATTAATATTTCTAAGCGCTTCGTTTTCTTCCTTTTGATTTGTTTGTATGTGCATAAAAGATTAAAATATGAATATTTATTTTTACATTCGTGTACACAAATAACAGTCTCGCGCGTTCAGCGCTCGCAAAGACCAGCGGCATCTCAAACCGTGATAGATTAAATGACAGTATTATGTTTGGTTTGCCGTGGTAGGTCAAATCATGATAGTAGATTGATCAAATGACAAGAGATTTGGTCTACCATGGTAGATCAAATAGCAGTGGCAGATGAGGTGATCGATCTGTCACTGATATCGGTGGTGGATCAAACGATGGTAGGTCAAATGATAGTAGTAGGTTTGATCTATCGTGGTCTGACCCACTGCTGTCATCTGATCTGTCGTGGTCTGACCTACCGCCAACTACCGTTTGGAAACGCTCAGAGCGAGGTTGCAGATTATAAGAGAGAGGATTCACACTAATATCATACGTCCATTTATTATTTTTTCAAATGTTCAGAACAAAGTTATCTATTACTGCGAAGAAAATTACACTCTTGAACTCCCTGTTTTCTCGTGCGTGCGGTTGGGATTATAGGAAAGGGGGGTGAAGTAACTTCTCAGACTCTCCCGCCTTTGTGTACTATTCCATCGCCCAATCTCCAGTTTCTGATATTTCGGGTACAGATAAGTCAGGCATGTTATGGAGCATCGAAAAGGAAATACTCCGAGGCGTGGGATGGCACAATGGACGCGTCTTAGGGTTTCGCGTCTTAAGGTTCTGAACGAAAGTAGAAATACTTTTCAATATCCTGAAAACCCTGGAACACAACGATAAAAGTGATGTATTCTGATGAACATATCAACAAACCACTATAGATACTGAAACTCCACTTGACTCTCTATATGAAACCGAAATAGCAGTAAAAATTCATTGAAGCAAAAGAGTTATGACCGACGTTCGTTAACTGTAGAAAAATTTCCCAAAATTTTTCCAAGTTCCTCCCATTTTCGGGTTATGCCCACCAACAAACCTTGCCTGGGCACTGGGCCATGTTATCTAATGAAACAAAGATTACCTCAAAACTCGAAGTTTGAAGAGAGTGAGAGTGTCTACAAATTTCCTTAACTATGAGAAAAGAATTTTCCAAAAATTTTCCAGGTTCCCATTTCCGGGGTTATGCCTACTAACAAACCTTGTCTGGTTATGCCCACCTCCTCCTTCCGCAACTGTGTCGTCAAGGTCAGCGCTCTCTTGCAATTCTGGTTACGTTCATGTCTACATTGAAAATGCAATCGCAATTGCTATGCATAGCATAATTATCAAATGCAAATACTTGCCAAATACTGATGCAAATAACTCGAAGTACCAAATATTGCCATTCTGAAGGTTTTATGAGTCTTTCGATCTTGCTGCGTTTCCCAATCTTTCACTGTGGAAGGAAAGTGCAGAATAAGATTTCGCTTGCCACGCTCACGATGACAACCACTATTTTTCTCTATCCCTAGCCGATGTCTGGATGAAGGTGACATCTTCTGTGTGAATTTTTTGCCTGAATGCTTCTCGCTGACCACTAGAAGATTCTGTGAACATAGCACCAACATATGTGAATACGTGCCGTTGATTTGATATCATATCTAAATGATCGATGAATTTTGCATTCGAAATTATATATGTAGTTTCATTTTGTGGTGTTAATTTACATGGTGTATAGCTAGGGCAAAAATACTTCTGTTCGGCACGTATCGCATGCGTACCATAGTTGAAGCATGTTTGATAGGTTAAGAAATGCACCGGATGATGTGGCAATCGTAGGAATTCCTTCTCGATTCCATATTTTCGTATCAATGAGCGTAGATTTTGATCTAGTAGAAAGTCTTTGCATTCATCGGTGTTTTCTTCTAGCTGAAATTAGCTATTGCGTTAGTACTAAATGAGTTCTCAGCTTTGATTAGGTCAGTATTCAATTTGATATCATGGCCGGTGATTAAATCTGTTTCTTTTTCCAATAAAACTGTTGAATGTGGTCGAAAGAGGTGCATTCAGCTGCTTGCGCAAAATTCATTGTTCGGATTCATTAGTGGATTTAACACTTGAGTAAACAATCAATCGCTGATTTAGGATTAACTATGCGAAATGAACCTCTTGATTAGATGCACAGTGGTTGGGCATCAACCGAAACGCACAGTAACGTAGTTTTATCGAGCCGCACCGATACTACTAACTCGCAGACGTGGGGCAATAGATCATTGTTTCAGTTCAAAGTAATAATGGACGTTTGTGATTGCTTAGCGCTATTTGAGGCCTTCTAATGTCTGTTTTGAGTGAAGCAGCTCTCAACAAACTATGGAAACCGATATATGAAGCAGACAAATACTTCCCAGCTGAATGTGGAACGACCTTGCACGATCCACACCTGTCCATCAGTTTTTGCTTAGGCACAACAAGTGGGAAAGCGAGCCAGATGAGTCGGGCATAATATGCCAATTTGATTACAGTTTACCCGATCGCTGAGCTTTAGAATTTGCTGCCAAAACTCCCATATAGAGGAAAAAATCTTCATATATCGAGCAATCTAAGTGACTGTATGTTTCTTCCACTGAAAAAAGAATCCTTCCTTGACTCCACCTGTACACAAAAACTCCGGTCGTAAGGTTAAATACTAATGTCCCTTGTGAAAGCATACCGTCGTTGAAGCCCATCTTGGCTTATTGAGGTGATAAACGATAATGCCATCATTCTCGTCGTATTTTTTCTGGACGTAGATTTCTTCCATCTCGAGTGGATAGTGCACCCATGCACTTTTTACGGCCGCCGGAATCATTGCGTATTTTCCTCAAAACAACATCAACTTTAATTTAATGCATATTCGCCGATATTTGGCCATTTATAATCCGATTTGATTTTGGATATATGTTTGGATTAAGGCAACTAATAGAACGCCTTTTCTTAACTTAAACTGCAATCAGCATGAATTAAATGTGGTATTGGATCGATAAGGATAAAACGAACATTATTAGATACGTATTGAGGGGTATGCATATGAGATTTCATTGCCGAATGGTTCACCTCTCTTAGAATCAAGTGAAGTATTCATCATACAATCAAATGATTGCAGCAATAAGTGCTAAAAATCGAAATCTAACATTTAAGCAATTTGAGAAGAAAGCTGATCGATGGAAAAAAAACGGAAAAAAAATGAAAATTATCACTCATAATCAAAGTGAAAATTTAAAAAAATGATAAAATTGTTAATCGAACAGCAATGAAATTAGCTAAACGCTAACCTTCTTTCACCAATGTGCTTACTTTTGCGGTCTCACTCATTATAGTAGAACAAATCGAAAATTGTTTATTTTCTGAAACACTTTCTTATCAGATAACGAAAACAACATTGAATGAAATAATATATTCTCCATGAACATTTAGATGAAGCAATTGCTTTAAATTCGATTTTCATCAAAAATAGATCGCCTTTGAGATGTATTTTCTATTTTCTAATTTAAACGCTTTCTTAATAAATTAATAAATCATCATCGTTCATCAAGTCTTTCATTGTTACACTTTCGCAGTCAATAGTGTGCATCCGCTAACTATTGTTTATAAGTTTCAGACAATAAACCAATGTTTTTAACGGGAACTCAATAATAGGGAAAATTGATAGCGATAGGACAATAACAATAATGGGTCAATGCTGATGCTTTTTTCTCGTCGTGAAAAATATTTATCTCAACCATAAACGAACAATCTTCTATTGAACGACAGATTGATGATAAAAAAAAAATCTTCTAGTTGAAAAGAAAATTGAACGATAGAAAAAAAAACAGATGTCGGAGATTTCGTTCACAAAGAATGAAAGGTACACATTGAAGTTGCAAACTAAAGGATGAGAATGACTCACTAATTATCAAAACGATTAAAAAAGAGGTGGAAAGCGATGATGCGAATAATTGCTCTAATGATATATAAAATTCCTAAATATTTTTGAAAACGTTATTAAAGAATCATTAAAAATCTTTTCTTTCGTGAAAAATCTCGTGCTTTCCATTTCAATGAAATTGAATTTTTTTCAGCTTTATCACTATTTCGTTTAATTGTCGAAGGGAAGCCGGCACAGAAATTTGAATAAAACAGCATGGAGATATTACACGATGGATGAACAAATTAGCGAATAAATAACTAGTTTATTCAATATTTTGGTGTATTTCCATTATCAAAAATAATTCAGAGAATGGCCCAACCGCGTCGACGTGTTCATCCTAAGTAAAATACCTTATTTCTCAATGCATTTTATTTTATTTTTTCTCATCACTTCTTTTTTTCTGATAGCGTGCTCCGGAATGAATAAATAAATAATTAATTAATTAGTCAGTCAGTTAATTAGTTAATTAAATATAATTAATTAATCTTCTTGAATAAATTACAATTAGATAATTAAATGTATTGAATAAAGGAATTGAAATGAATTAAACAAATCAGACAAATTATATGAATTGAGTCAAATGAATTAAATTATACAAATAAGTTAGATACAAATGAAGTAAATTAATTAAATTGAGTGAACTAACTTAATTGATTGGTGAAATTAAAGAATAATTTAATTAATTAACTAAATTGAATGAATAAACTAAATAAACTGAATAAATTAATTGAATGAATTAAACAAACAAAATAGATTAATTAAACTAAATTAATTATTTAAATGAATAAATTGAATAAACATATCAAGTAAATGAACTGGATAAATTGAATAAATTAATTAAATAAACTGGATGAGTTGATTAGAAAAATTAAATGAACCAATTAACCAAATAAATTATTCAAATAAATTGATCGAATTATTAATCAAATAAATTAAATTGATAATATGAATACACTAAATTAATGAATAAATAAATAAATAAATAAATAAATAAATAAGTGAATAAATAAATAAACAGATAAACAAATAAATAAATAAATAAATAAATAAATAAATAAATAAATAAATAAATAAATAAATAAGCAGACAAATGAATGAATGGTTCAATAAACGAATAAATAAACAAAGAATTAAATAATAAATAAATGGACAAATAAATAAACATATGAACGAATAGATAAATGAATCATTAAATAAACAAATAACTTTCACTAACAAGTTAGCCCTTTGATAATGTTTTGTTCAATAATTGGCGTTTCCGGACGCTAATGTTTTCATTATTATCTTTTCGTTTCAGCGATATAATAAACTGAATATTTTATAATCGATATGACGCTCACAAATTTTATTCATTATATAAAATCTGAGAAATTCCACCTTTATTGCTGCACGAGATAAAATCACAACTAATCCAACTGCCTACAATATCATTTTTCTATTCTAAGCAATAAGTATAAATATTTTTAATTTTTAAAATGTGAAATAAGAACCGATTTCTGAAAAAATACCCGATGATTGCTAAAATTTTTGCTTATTTTCTCACACATTTCATTTGTACTTTTCATAGCTTACCAAACAAATCCGACCGTTCTGTTTTCATCCATTCGAGTATGAAAGCTCCTATAGTCGAATCTTTCTGTCGTTGGTCGGTTAGAAAGTCAACCATACTGTACCCCTTATTGTAAGCGGGACCTGCAAGGATTAAATAAGATATGTTTTAAATTTTACATTTTAAAAAAAAAGTTTATTCACTCACGCTTGCTTTATTGGTTCTTTATTATCAGTTACAAATATTGCCGACGATCACGCTATCACCCTAATCGATGACTTCACTACATAAGACTCTGAAGTCATGAAAGAGGTCTTTAAAAGGAAGTGAATACGAATGAAGAGATTAGCATAAACACTGTCAGGAAGTGGTTGCGCATCCTCGCACTATACTTCTTATCCTTCATATTCCTCAAAAACAATGAGACTACTAAAACGATGCTCAATTTTTGCATCTAGTTTTGCAGCAATAAGTTGCCCTCCTTTCCGGAGCCGTAATCACGCCTTGATTTTCTACACTATATAACCTAACCGGTTTATTAAACAATTATAAGAAGGAAGCAGACATCGACATGGAATTAAAAGTATTTTCATACTTCTAACATTTATTTATCTTGTAATAATGTTTGTCAGTGATGTGAATTTATGATAATACTTTCTTGTTGGCTAACTGTCGTATCCCTCCAATTCATGAACATAAATCGTGGACCGGAAAGGCACAAATCGTGAACAAATCGTGCACATAGACCGAGGAGCCAATGCACATAAGTCTAAATTGATTTTTGATAATGAACGATTTTATAATTCCAAGCAACGGTCTGTCTAGTGAACGAAAGTTGTATTTATACGCCAGGGTAACTAGGACAGACAATCACCCTATATCATTTTTCATCAAATTCGTTATTTTTGTGAATTTAACGATTTTTCGATTTGCTATGAAAGGATCTGATGAGAATGAACAAGAAAGACACCTTCGTTCGATCAAATAGATGAGCTTACAAGGCGTTAAGCTCTATAGGGTATGATCCTTTAAAAATGCAAATGTGATATGGTTTTAGCAACTATACCAATTGCTCCAACTCCCAGTTTTGATTCAAAACCAGTGAGAAATATATCATCCCAATCACTGATAACAATAAAATCTGCTGCATCCTTGAATTGATAAAGACAATCGTTAATAACAACTGCTTGATTATGATGTGCCGAATCAATTTTTGGATTATCTTCCTGAAATTTAATTCTCATTTTAGAAATGAGGATCAACAAAAGAAAGAGCACATTACATTAAACATGGATTAATGCCTCATAAATGCATGCTACCATCACACGCTATATTTAGTAGTACAAAAATGGCCGAAAAATTTCTGAGCTCGTATGCTGAAATTTATTTTCATTCCAGCCTATTCAGTTAAGTTAGTTTTCGAACCTGAAGATCCGAGACCAACTTATAAGAGTTGTCCTATGAAGACCTTCCTGAAAAAATGTTGCATGAATTGAGTGAAAATGATTTTGCTCAAAGCATAAAAACTACAACTTCTAGTTTCTGTCATGAAAATTCCGTCAGATATTACAGAAACTTTTGAATAGTGGTTTTGGACTCTCGGAAATTGCAAAAGTTTGGTTATTCATAACAGAAATGCAACTCTTTGAAACTTATATGAGCGAATGTAAAAGACACGGAAGACTTCAACATTAACCGCAATATGAAATTGAGCAAGACGCTTGCGAAGTTGTATTTTTATGCATTGTAAGGTCTTTAGTAACGGTTCGATTTTGATTGTTACACCTTATTTAACTCCGATGCTCTGGGATTTTCGAGAATTTCGTCCCTAAATCCACAAACTTTCCAGAAATTCTGGACACAGGAAAGAAAAGCTCAAAATTTAAGCACTTAGAATGTTGAACAATGTTTTAGACTCCTTAATTTGCTTATCGAATGTGATGTTATGGCTTCGAGCAATAGCCATATTCTAGGTGCAGCTCACACCACAATTAAAATATCGTTAGTATGACGTAAGAGAATAGCGAGAAACTCTGGCTGCGGCAGAGGCCCGAACATCTATCTTTTGCTCACCGAATCAGGGCATTTAGCTATCAAAGAATTGAGTAGCACTCTTGTATGAATAGCCGAAGTTCATGGTTCCATGCCTCGACTGCCTAAACTTTTGCACCATCTCTCTCATAACATCAAGAGATAAGTTGCAAATGAACAGCAACTTAGGCTTGATACCTAAACTTGATACCTTTGATACCTAAAGATTATGCCATTAAAGTTGTAAAAGATTACCAACTTAGGCATATCGAAGCCATCCTTAATAAGTATGATTCCCTCTTGCTCATACGCTTGTAGAATTTTATAGAGATCGCTAATAATACTCTGAATATAGACAACTCGTAGCGTAGCACCAAAATAACGTGCACTCTCGATACTCACTAAGGCCGTCATCCACAACTCGAACAAATATGATGGTGCTGTACAGATGACTAATGCTTCCCTTTTTTCATATGCCGGTTGCACTTTTAGCTGAAAAAAAAAAGGGTAATTATTAATGAAAATTTGAATAAACAATTTAGATTAATTGATAATGATCTAAAAAGAAACTTTATAAACGAATCGTGGAAATTAAATACAATTGCATTACAATTGCAATTAATTCAATCAATTAGTTCCAATTATATTTCGCTGATGAGTTGATTCTATTGGTGATAGCTGATAGTGTATCAACTCTTAAGAATTGTCTCTATATGAGGAATTAAAAAAAAAACCGATTTTTTTGGGATCTCCTCTAGCGCTAAACAATGAGATGCACCTATATAAAGCGCTACTCTCGATAAGCAATTATTTGTTCGTGTCTCAGTTCAAATTCCACAACCTTTAACAGTGTTTCACAAAGAATTTTGTTTTTTATTTTTTGTTTCTTCGTCACAATGAACAAAACATTTAAAAGCGTGATCGCATTTTCACTCTTACTAGTAGGTATTCGCCAAACATCAGGCAGCTAAGTAAGCGACAGTTCAGTTGCCATCTCTTCAAATAGGCGATTCGTTTGTTGACTATGCGATGAAGTCAGCAATCATTAGATGAAACCTTATAAAGCACAGAAATGTGATTGACGATGTAAATCAAAACAACTCAGATGGCTTAATACTAATTCTATATATAAATAGCTAGCCAACAAACACATATACCATTATTTTTATAGCAGAAAAAGTGAACCAAAAATTCGAATATATCTCTTTTTGATACTTTTAACTATGAAAAAGATGAAATAGGTGGGAACGCATTGCTGATAAGTTAGCATTTTTGTAAACATTTTCATCTCATCAAACAGCTTCAAATTTTCTCTACAAAAGATGAAAATGTATAGACATATTTTTAAAAGGTTCTATTGAATATAAAAAAGGGTCTAAAATAGTTGCCTTTTTTCACGTTTGTAATTTTGAAGCATATTTCAACAGCTACAACTCTTTTCGAAGCTAATCGATCAACTCTAAATTTCATGTTAAAGAACCCTGATGTAAATTTGTGATTTACATCACATCTGTGAAATCACATCACAAGAAAACTAATATATAGACATAATTCGATGTCGTTTTAGCGTGAAAAAAAAAAATCGACTGATTAATGTGTTTACAATTCTAAAGGCTATCGCTGAGTTTGCTTACAATATAACAACCATCTTTCATCAATTTTGATCGATAGAACTATCCATAGTAGTCAAAAATATGAAAGCAAAATACACCAAAAAATTCGGCCTTTTCATGATGTCACTCATTAGGTCTTAACAGTTCCCCTCAATTTGCTCACATATTGAAAGATGATAACTCAAATGCCACCTTCCGTTTAGCAGAATCGTAGTATCGTAGACAACTTGAAAGCAAAACATATTGTGAATAGCCACTGTATGAGTTTTGACAGAAAAAATTTCACAAATTTGACAAAACCCCTTAACATTCTTTTTAATTTTGAAAGGGAACAAAATTAACCTAGGACATCCCCAGCAGCTAATCCATAATATCAGCGTGATTTACGATATCAGCGTAACTTACCATGGAAGTCCTTTCTTCCACTGGCTATACCTTAAGCTAACATTGTAATGAATAAACAGTTTCTTTGCTTGAGATTAGTCCTATTTTTTTGCCGTTTCCATCAACAAATTCAAGTAAGTATGACATACCTCAAATGCACCTGTCGTTCCAAGCAACATATATGTTTGTGCAGGTGGCAAGTAGCAACGTGCCACATATGCCATTGTTTCACATAAGCCATGTTTCACCTCAGCATCATAATTTTCAGCTTGTGCTACACGTCGCCATCCAGAATCATTTAGAGCTAAGCATTGAAATGGAAATCTGCCATGTGTAGAACTATATACAATTGATACGAGAGATTTATTCACTCTGAAAAAAAAAAATTTTATGCGCAATGCATGCAAAATGTGACGCAAAAAAAACTGAAATAGTGATCCTCACCTCAGTGAACCTTCTTCGAGATTTAGAGTTTTCTTGAACCGGAAAAAACCGGATTGCATCAAAAGATAATCAACCGGAAGAAGCCCAAGTAAGATATGACGATTAATTCCACAAATCGAAAACTATTTTGCAACTTGTTGCGAGCAGCACCTTCATAAAGCAACTAGAGGAATGTAACTTCAAAATCCAAAGGAATATATCCGAAAAAACGCTTCTAAAAATATGCCTATCTGAAAATAGATAACATTTCTAATGCTTGGAAAATATGAAATAGAAAAACATGATATATTGAAAATAGAAAAATATACTTGAAAGATACGCAAAATTTCGTAAAATGTTCTCTATTCCGTAATTGGAAATAACGCTTTTCTTGCTTTTTGTCCTCTAGATATATGAAACGCCATTACGTAGCAGTAAGTTGAATAAATCTCCTTCACATGATTGTGAGGAGTGACACTGTATATCGTGCAGACGCAACAACTTGCTGCTATAAATGAGTGTTTTAGTTGCGCTATAGGTCGGCGTTATAAGTGAATGTATTACTTGTGTTATAAGTTGGTGTTATAAGTGAGTGCAATACTTGTGTTATAAGTTGGTGCTGTAAGTGAGTGTTTTCGCTGTGATATAAGTTGATGTGTGAACCTTTTACTTGTGCTATAAATTGGTGCTACAAGTGCAGACGCAGTAAGTTGTTGTTTTTTAAATGGAAACCAGAGAAGAAAATAATAATGCAATTTTGGCGCAATCCAAACTTTTTTTTTCTGAATTTTTTCTCAAAGATATATAGACAAACCTGATCGCTGAGTGATACATATAGACGGAAAATATCACATAATAACTTTCGCCGAATAGATTTTTATTGATTACTTTCACTGCTTCAGGCGGAATTCTATTAACATTTGGAGTCAAAAGATGCGGTCGAATGAGAAAATAAATAAGTGCTAGTATTAGCAGAAAATTTATTCTCAGAAAGCGAAGGCGAAAGATATTCGCTAATCGAATCGCACAGTCATATAGTGATAACCATACTGGTGAGGATGGGAGTAAATCGCAGATGTAAGACATTATGGAAACAGTAAAGGAATGACCACTATCGAATATAGGGACTGCCACTGTTGCCAAGTAACTCAGTTAATAATTTAATGTTGCGTTCATCTCTAATGCGTGGCCTATTTGATGCGTAAACGATAGCAGTGATGGTCACTCAATTCGTCGTTCACCCATCTTATCGTTTAAAAAAATCAACAAATATAGGACGAACAAACGAAATGCCATTCTTGAGATCCATTCCCTTTCATATGAGTTCGGTCAAATACTTGTTTCTTCTTCTACATCGAGTTGAAAGCATTCACGATAATCTACAAGGAGCCGAAAGAAAGCGCTCCGAAAATGGCTAAAGGGTGGAAATTTCAGCAAAGAAAAGGAGACAACCGCACCCGTCGAGCTCGCTTCGAACATCTCGAAGTTTGGGTATTAAATGATATATAACAATGGTTAGGATAAACAGGGGATTTTGACATTTGCCAAGTACATCTAGGAATAGTTACCTCTCCGATGGGTTCCACCTCCTTTTTGAAACACAAATAAGAGTGGGATGATAACGATACTTCAACGAGGAGAAACTGAAGGAAGAAAACAACACAGGTGAGAAAGGTAAATTACACACTCGTATTCTCCCACCACCCTCCCCCCCCCCCCCCCCCCCCC